>JAANDG010001014.1:0-27062 GCA_036852015.1 Pelodera strongyloides | reverse complement strand
CCATGGGTCCATGGGTGTCCATGGGTGTCCATGGGTGTCCATGGGTGTCCATGGGTGTCCGTGTCCACGGGTGTCCGGGTGTATTATCCAATAAGCCAACTAGACCGGGTTACGCATACAACACAATAAGTTCGCTTTTCTTCAGAGTGGAGCACGGGATCGAGATGAGCAAGCGGATACCAAACGCGGGAGATCCAGTCATTGTCAAGGCATCGCATCAGGTAAGGAAATGAAGGTCGGTGCGTCGTTGGTGCGCCAGTGGTGCGCCATTGATGTCGGTGCGCCGTTGGTGCGCCAATGGTTCGCAATCATTACGCGAGCATCACATTCGCGAGGTCCTACCCGCGCTTGAATACTTCACTTGGCCTACTTGTAATGACCGAACAGCAATATATTGTCGCTTGCTGTTCGCGAATCATTGTGTATTTATTGATTTATCGATTATTTTTCCTTCAGGGTATCTTCTGCGATCGCAGTATGTGGAACGAAGTGCGGCGGTTCGTCCTTGAAGGATTGGGCGTACACCAGGAATGGGAACACGCACTGTTTAGTGTTAGCGGAGATAAGGAACCTAACGACCCTAACCCTAATTGCATACCAGACTCAACTCAAGGCATTCTTA
The DNA here is from genome assembly GCA_036852015.1 of Pelodera strongyloides. Lineage (NCBI taxonomy): Eukaryota > Metazoa > Nematoda > Chromadorea > Rhabditida > Rhabditidae > Pelodera > Pelodera strongyloides. Next base: position 26,440 of record JAANDG010001014.1, on the reverse strand, counting down.
CCGCACAATATTCGGATGATAATTTACCATTTGACCTAGCACCGCCCACCTCGTTCTGCCCCGCCTACTTTTCAGCCCCGCCCGATTTGAAAGATCAAGTTGAAACGAAACTTTAGCTTTAAAGCGAAATACCGGCCGGTCTTTGAAACGCATCGTGGACAACTGCATTCTTATGCATCATATGCAAATGAGCATAAATTAGAATAAAAACTAGACCCCAATTAGACCCCACCTTGCATAACTGCATAATAATGCAGATATTTGAGATGCGTTTCAAAAAACCGGCCAGTATTTCGCTTTAGCTTATTTTATGTAATTACTGAATAATTGTATTGCATGTTGTTTGTTCTTTGTTCTTTCTTATGATTGCTTGATTAAAGTTTTTTGAATTTATGTTGGCTTTCATAAGTGATCGAGGACAGCATAACATGCCACCCTTGCACAAGTAAAAGAAAGTAAGAGAAATAGAGAAAGTGAGAGGCAGAGAGAACGCGCGGCTCCCGTTCCCGATATACACTGTCCGTCTCAAAAATCGGCCGGTATTTCGCTTTAAATTGTTATTTGTATTTAGTCGTCTTTTACGCTACAGGTAGTCAAGGGTACTCCTCGACCCATAACTCAATAGCGGAACAAGTCGTAAGCTTTGAAACCTTATTGAACCACCCTGAACCTGAATAAAGTACGTTGAATCAATAGCATAACATGTTTGTTCATTTATTTATTCTGAACCTACTCAATCAATAGCCACATCATAAATAGAAGTGCATTTGTGCGACATTGTAAGAAAACTTCGCGCGATAAAAAATCATTTATAACATTTTTTCTTGGTGACAAATTATAAAACGAAAATAATTATAGATTTCTTAGTTTCTTCGTCTCATTCGTTCAGCATCATTCATTTTTCTAATTGGGTGTGGGTGGTGTGCCGACGCTTAGTTGGGCCTTAGATCCTAAAATAGTTGGCGTATAAGTTTACGATTAATTGCTAATTTCTATGATAATTTCTTTCTTTTCACCAGACCAGTGAGAAATACGCCTCGGATTGATTTTACACACGTTCTACGAAAACTGTCACTGTTATTATTATTATTTAGGTAAATTGCAAACTTCGCTCGGGAAACTCACGTGTCTGTGCAGTTAGAACGCTGGGCACTCGCTCCTAAAAGGTTCGCAGATTATTATTATTCTCTCTCTCTCTCTCTCTCTCTATCTAAACTTCGCTCTCTCTCCCTTTCTCTCTATCTCTTTCTCTCTTTTTAATTTCTATATCTGTTAGATACATTCTCGCGGTCTTCTCCAAAGACCCGGCTACCGGCATCATGAGAGAAAACACAAAATGAAATATAAAGCTTACCGGCGGTAACGTTGGCTCCACAGAAACCGGTTCAAACTTCGAAGTCACTCCGCCCGTTTTTGAAAAAGTTGTAGAAACGGTGATCGTTGTTTGCTAAAAAAAAAATACAACGATAGCAAAGATCTTAACCTGAGATTTATATAACGGCACTAAGGCGAATGTAAGACTCAGGTCGGATTATTGTCCGTAGATTTAGGCTCGCTTATTGTTATGAAGGAGATAAACTAGTAGTAGTGTGATTGTATGTATATATACTACTAGACTAGCCGATCCTAGGAATATTAACAAAGCAGTAACAAAGCGCACGCCGAGGTTCACTTCACGACGCGCAGACTTCAGCTGCGGAGCCTGACCTCGTCGCGCACAAGATGTGAGCGAGAGGTGTGCCAAGTTTCTGCGCACCGTTTGCTGGAAGGAACTAGATATAGAAAACCCAACCTTATCAGCCGATTTCTTCGACCTATTCGACCTTTCATTCGAGTTTTTCTCGCGTCCCCGCTGCGATTTTTCCTTTGATTTTCCCAACTCCTTCTTTGCATCTTTGGAAGACTTGGACGATTTCTTCGAGCCTTTTTGAGATTTATCTTTGTCTTTCTGTGACTTTTGCTTATCTTTCTGCGACTTCTCCTTATCTTTCTGCGACTTTTCTTTCTCTTTCTGCGATTTTTCCATCCGCGACTTTTCCTTCTGCGATTTTTCTTTCTGCGACTTCTCTCGCTGCGACTTTTCTCGCTTGGACTTCTCCTTTTGCGACTTTTCTTTCTGCGATTTCTCCTTCTGCGACTTCTCGCGTTGCGACTTTTCTCGCTGCGATTTCTCTTTTTGAGCTTTTTCTTTTGCAGTTTCTTTTGGCGGGGGAGGGGGCAGCGGAGGTGGCGGGGGTGGTACCATCTTCGATCTCTACAACGAGGGATATGATAACTCTCTCTGTCCAGTCTATCTCTCTACATCTCTCTCTCTAGCTATCTCCATGTCCCTGTTATCTGCATCTCCTCGCTTTGTCTATTAATTATCTCTATCTCTCTCTCTTCCAATAATAAGCAGCATTTCTAAATTACCAACCTCCTTATTGTTCTGTGTTGGTGTTGGAGCCTAAAAGAAGTTGAAGATGATTCTCCTCCCTCTTCCCTCACACATTCTCTCTCACACACTCTCTCTCTCCCCTCTCTCCTCCTCTCTCTCTCTCGCTCTCTCTCTCTCTTCTCTCTCTGCCACTTCCAATGTTTCCCTCTCAAACTCACCTTCGGAGGTTTACTCTCCTTTGGCGGAATCTTGGTCTCCTTCGATTGCTCTAAGGACTTATTTTCATTCGATGCCATGTTCTTTAGTTTTTGTCTCTAAATATGTTTTCATTTTTCTTGTCGTCTAGTCGGGCTGTTACTCCTCTCTCTCTCTCTCTCTCTGTCTCCTCTCTCCCTGTCTCTCTCTCTGTCTCTCTCTCTCTCTCCCTGTCTCTCTCTGTCTCTCTCAATAATCGAAATATAGTGTACCCCTGGATTGTTCTCGTCGTCTTCCGACTCCATCATATCAATGGTATTCTTATCAAAAGGTTCGGGTTTTTCCTGGATGCATATTTAGTGTAAAGGTAAAAATAACTCTACGCGGGTTTCTTTAGTTTATGAATAGTTGTTCGATTTTCTCTCATATTAGAGCGCCACTACTTTCGCCAATGTAACAGTAACTGTGCTGCGCGCCCAAGAACATTGTAGCTGGAAAGCGTTGTGCTGGTAACGAGTGACCTGACAACGCCCTGTGTCTTACTGAAACCAAAACGGCTGTCGGCCACACTAATGAAACTACAACAATACCATTAAAGCGAAATACAGGGCGGTTTTTGAAACGCATCGTGGTCAACCGACTTCTTACGTATTTATGCTAATTTACTCGAATTTAGCTCGATTTTTTATACAAATTTATGCTGATTCGCATAGGAATGCTGGTGTAACTGATGCGTTTCAAAAACCGGCCAGTATTTCGCTTTAAATCAACCATCCTTACAGGCATCGTAGGATCCCCATTTTCCGTCTGTTTCTCTCGTGATATCGATTTGGTCGATTTGTCCTTTATACGTTCCAGCACATTTTTATTCACATGAAAAATCGATAATTAGACAGAGAAGCTAGCTTGCGAACGAGTGCGACAAACACCCGCCATGGAAGTGAACCCAAAATGGATAGGTCAATACGCAACCATCAACCAACCCTCACAATCAGTAGCCAGTTCCAGTTGTTTCACATGCACCACCACCAATTTAGCATTAATTATCGGCCGATTTCCGCTGACTAGCTACTTGCATTTTTTATGTATGTAGTAATGTTGACAAAATGTATTAGCAATTCCCAGAAACAGGTTTCGACTCTCTACAATAAGATACAACGCGCTCGTTTTTCATGGACCGGAGCAGCTAAACACCATTAGTCCTAACCAGACATACCCTGATTTTCCGCGGTCCTGCCGGTTTCCCTGGTTGTGGTACGGCTCCTCCACTCTCCGGTTGCAGTCCCGTATCTTCCTCGGTTGTCTGTGTTTTCTCCAAAACTGCGTCGCTAAGAACGGAGCATTGGGTGTCAACCTCGGGTAGATCGTCCTGGATTTCAATCGCATCGGGAAGACGCTCAGACTTTTCCATCATCTGAAGTTGGAGTATTGCTTACTATACAATTTTCCGCTTTCTCTCTATCTCTCTCATCTCTCACACACACTCTCTCTCTCGCCCTCTCTCTGCCTTTCAGACGCACTCTCTCTGTCTTTTTCCTTTTCGTTCACAAGCTTTCCCTCCATCCCTTTAACCTCTAGCTCTCTCTCTGCCTCACTCTCACTCACTCTCTCTCGTTCTCTCTCTCGACAATATTCAACTCCACCTTCGAGCGTTCTTCCAATGAAGTACCCCACTTCCTCTTACGAATTGCCTTCTTCTTTTTCTTGCATAATATTATCAACTGAAGATGATTAGGATTATTTATATACTTGTGCCTCAGTTTATTTTATTTGACAAAGGATTAAGTGATATCCTAAAGCTTTCACTCAGCTTCTTCGTGTACGTAAACTGACAGCGTATGTAAAATCCAGATCCATGTAAACTTTCTACTGAAATCAACTTCTGCGCAAGCTGTCTGTGTAAGTCAAAGTCTAAACCATAATAATAATAAACCCACCAAAACAGGTACGAAGGCTGTATAAATTAGCGAATACGATGAGTAATGAAAATGTTGCGGTAACATGACCGCTCAAGGAAGAAACATTAACAAATATGGATCAATTTCTGCAGCTACGCATTTTATACAAAGATCGATACGCTAATTGCCAAGCATGGAAAACTTTGTAATCTTTTCCGTTTCAGCGTTTATCTCATGCACCATTGCTGGTGATTCTTAAAGGGAATATGTAGGCCCTTTTTGAAGTTAAGCTGTATTAATAGAATGCGTGTTGCCCATTAAGGAAACAATAACAAAAGTTGTCTACAATTACCCACTTAAAAGAAAATCAATTACAAAGCTAGCTTTTCCATAGTAAACGCTAATTCGGAACCCTTGCATAAATTTGGGTCCGATTGAATAAATTTCAGTTTAAATCTGCAAATAGCAAGATTCAAGATGCAGCGCATTCCAATTTCGTATTTACATATTCAGTCGCCTATTTAAATTAACGTCTGGTATGGAAACGCTAGTTTCGCTTTTTTTTGCTCATTTTGAGTGCCTACATATTCGCTTTAATAAAATTTGGGCTTCGAACGAATTTTCCCCCCTGTTTTCATCGAAAAACCTCGTGCAAACAGTTTAAACTGATCTTTCCACCCTGTATAAAGAACAAATATTGCAACACATCTTGTTTACATACATAGTTGACCTAAAGCTAGGACGCGTTCGGGATTGATTTTCCGAAAGGAAACCATGCAAATTCATCGTTCGGGATGGACATTTTGGAAACGTTCTAATGCTTGGAGAAAACAAAAAATGATTAGCCCATCACCTTCCTTCCTTACTTCCATTACAAAGATAAAGGGTTTGCCAAGACGAGGCGGCGCATTTCGCTGGGTGCGCGTAAAAGGATAGAATCCCAGAAGCTGTGGCTCACTTTTTGGATGTAGCGTGCCACGTGCGCTAATGATGCGCTGCAGGTTGCCGGTATGTAGACAATTGGCGTACTCGTGGCGAACACAGCACATTCTACACGGATGAAACTATAACGAATAATGAATACGGCCAGCCCCGTGCACAAAAATAGGGCCTACCACAGGGGCGCAAGTGCGACACAGGTGCTAAAATCCACTTGGCGACCTTGTGGCGCACCGTCTAGGGGAAGCTTGGCACGTGTGCCACATCGCGCATCATTGGCCCCTCCGCTGCGCACACAAGAAGGGGATACGCTGATGGCTGTCCCTTTTTTGTGCTGACCGACGACGCGGCGTTTCGAGTTGCATGGTTGGTGCGCCGCCCCGCTATTATGGTCTATTGTTTACGGGGCGTTGGCGCAGAGACTCTCAAGCTTACATTTGTTAATTAGGTCTAATAGAACAACAGCATAACATCATATTTATGTTACAAACATAAATGAATACATGAATAATTTCACCATATTTATGTCTTCACCATTCATGAATATGAATATGAACTCTTACATGAATAATTTCACCATATTTATGTCCAATTATACAATTTACACAACAATACAACATCTTGCGCGATTGTTCACGTACAATTTGCTTTCCGAAGATACATGTATGTATTTTCCGTTTCTGCCAATTATTATAACTCATAGCTCCTTCAAAACAAGCTATATAAACCATTGAATAGACCTAGTTTACCCTTCTCCATTTTTCGTAGCGCTCTTTTTGTAGCGCTCTTTGTGCTCTCTTCGATCGCAGTGCTCTCTCGCTGACAGTGGTTGGTACCCAGCTGATATCGATCGGCGGACAAGTAATTTTGAATGAATTTACATAGAACTTTCCAGCGAGTATCGCGCTCTTTTTAACATCTCACTTCGCTGTACTATCTAGACCTGGCCGGTGATTGGCCAGTTTCAAAAACAAGTCGTGCTCTGATTGGCTGCGTGGGCAAATACGGGCTGCGCGCAGAGATTTTCGAACTTCAAAAAAGTCATTTCGTCCATGAGGGCGCATTCGAGTTGGACATTTTCCGGAAAAGAAAAGAAAACTTTTGGTTCGAGATGGATTTCACCAGAAAAGAATGCAATTGCCACGCATACACATGCAAATGATCGATTGATTTTAGTTTCAATTACGGTACAATTGCATTTTCGACAATTATTTTGCGTGTATTATTTTTTTTCTGGGTGTCCATCTCGAACCACTTTTTTCTTTTCTTTTCCGGAAAATGTCCAACTCGAATGCGCCCTAAAGAGCGTGATGTTACATATCGTGTTCATTTACTTTGTTCTTTATTTATTTAGCTTTCTCGCGTGTTTGTTTGACTTTGTTCTTCCTATTAGTCTGGTTTCTCTCTTACGTCTCATTTCTTTGTATTCTCGTTCTATGAGAACTTGCTTTACGTATGTTGTGTTATGCTGTTTGTTAGCTCTCATTAATTTTTACTCTTTTCAGGCATTTTAATAAGTTTGATGGTTTGTGTGGCGGGCCCTGGCCGCAATTGGAGTGGAGCTTGTCTGGCTCGGTATGTTTTACCCTATTATTGATGTTGTTTTTGTTTAAATCATGATGTTTGTAGCTGGATATGGCTGCATGTATGCGGCAAGCTGTCCTTTCCATTCCTCATAGGTTTATTAACTTTTGTATTCTTTAGAACCGATGACTCCCGTTGAACTGATGTCTTTGGTCGGGACTCTGGACTGCTCGCCCAAATGAGACTTGGGCATGTGGTTTGCCTAATTTCAGTCGTCGGCCATGGTCAACATTCGACTGGATGTTCGCCTCCGGCGCCGGCCTCCCGTAAATGCTATATTGGTATGTTTTGTTGTCTGTTCTGACTTAGTTGGTATTCACGTCGTTGGGCTGGTCCTTCTTATGGTTATTTGCCAGCAAATGCTTCGTTTTACATTGTCCGCTTCTTAGGGCGCGTTTAAGATGGCCGAAAGAAAGAAAAAAATTAGTTTTCGGCCGTTCAGGTTGGCCGAAAAGAAAACTTTTAATACTAAGGGAAAATGAAAAAATACAGTAATTTTTTTCGGGTTTTGTCTGCGTCTCTTGTTTTTGCATTGTCTTTCAAAAGTTTTCTTTTCGCCCAACCTGAACGGCCGAAAACGCATTTTTTTCTTTCTTTCGGCCATCTTAAACGCGCCCTTAGTATTGTGTCATTGCCGGTTAACCATTTTGTTTTATTGTGAACTTATGAGAGTTATTTAGGCTCATGGCTGAAGTGTCACTCTTCCCTTCGCGCAGATTGTCTCGCTCATGACGACGTTAGGCGAGTAGAGTAAGCCATCGACTTCTTCTTGGAACCCGGTGTGTTCGGTATGTTTTCTATTCTTTCTCGCCCTACTTTTCGTGATCCTTCCTCCTTCCGCAAAATACATATCTGCCTTCGACGACTAGTATTCTCTACCGAATCAATATCGAATATATGCTTATTTTCTTATATTTCAGGTAGTGGTCCATTCGGAGGGAGATCCTGATTTTTTGTGCGAGGGTTTTTTCGCCAGCAGAGCTGGAATGGCTCCTTGCAGATGCCGCTATGGCTGTCGTCAGATCCTGGTAAGTGTCACCACTAGCTCACCGTTAGATCAGTGTCGATCAGTTTTTTCCGCTTGCTAATCTAATCCAAAATCCATTGGATAATAAAGCGTCGTTTTTGGATTCCTGTCGGCTTGCCGAAAATGTTGTCTATGTTTTCTATCCACCCGGAGGTGATGAGTGATTTCACGAGCTGCTTTCTTCATTAAATTGTGCATTTCTAGCTCCAGTGATCCAGGGACTGGACTGGATATGAGCATGGAACATGGAGCATGGAACCTACCGCCATGGGACAGCCATGGGACTGCGTCCTTTCCTCGTTAGACTGCGCCGCTCACCTTCTATGGCCGACCGGCCCGACTGTCAATGATAAATGTATGTTTTTTAAGCTTTCTTTTTCAAATGCAATAACGCTATTTATGCTTGTAATGCCGATTGAGGATAGTCCCGTTGGTTGGTTCATGCACTGTCTAATAGTCAAATAGATTTGGCATGGACATGTGGCTTAGTTTATCATCGCTGCCAGCCGGGTCCGGTTCCACGTTTTGCGAGGAGAATTTTTGGTAAATCCCTGTCTTTAGGATCTTAAGTCTTCGTCATCTTTGCCATTACGACTACTTCGTGGGTGGTGGAGTGCTCGCCCACCAATTCCTCAACGGTAGCGCTGTCAGTCACATGTCAGCTCACTCGGCTGCCCGGGCTGCCGATAAGCCAACAAAGGGATTTCTTTCCCCTCTTCTCTTCAAACATCTTAGGTAAATTAGGTAAACTTAATATCTGCCAAAAAGAAGGCAGATAGGCCTTCACCATTCATATTCGGAATTTGAATACGATCACGTTTGTTTTTTTAAGAATGTTGGAGGCCAATAGGCGAAAAAACCAATACGCCGAGCAAAAAAAAAGAATATGCTCTGTTTAATTTAAGCTTATTACTCTTCATATTATAAACATATGATCATCCAAAATGAAGGTTGATCCGGTTTTCAACGTTTATATTTGACATGTGATGTATTTTCATCGAATTACTCTGCAAACGTTGAAGGCTATGACCGGTGAAATCGGGTGAAAAGAAAAGATCCGCCGATCACCGAGCAAAAAATTATCGTACTCGGTGGAGAATTTTAAGCTTAAAAAGAAGATCCATATGGACAACCAATTGTTTCTTTTATTATGTATCAATTTATGGCCTCTTTGTAGGACTAATTAGTATTAAGTAATGAGTTGTTGCTGGTTACCGATTTTATGGATTCGTTGACAGTACCTGCCTTCATAGTTTTTGAATTTTCTGTAGTTTTAATAGCTATGAATATCGGTCCTTAACTCAATCGTGATTCGTGTTATTTTTGTGTATTAGGATTATGGCTGTTTTTGCGCGCGCAAATACAGTCTATCGGTTGTTTTAACGCAGGTCCTTGAGGCCTGGGCCTGAGTTAGAAGAACATGATGTTTCATTCGACATGGTACATGGTATTGGTTTCATAGATGAAGAGGAACCAGCGCTTTCTCCCTAAGTGGACCCGACACGCGATGTTCCATGTTTGAATTTTCTTAGAGCGCGGGCGAACTTCCTGCATTTTACGTAGTTAGGTCGGGTCTATTGTCACCTCCTTTATACTCTCTCTTGTCTATCGTATCTCTCCTTCTCCCTTCTCTCGTCGTCTCTCTGGGGGACTCGGATTCTGTGTTTGAGGATCCTCAACGCGACTGCGGCATCTAAACAGGTAATTTTATACGTTTTGGTTTCTGCACCATGGCATTACGTCATTAGGCATTGTGACACACTGACTAGATTTGTATTTACAGTATTTGGAGCTCCGATTCCAGGTTATTTGTATGTTATTTTAATGTTTGATATTTCAGGCGATTTACGTTCGTATGGCCCGCGTGTAACCCGATAGGGTGTGGGGTACTCCTACGGTACCTACGTGCTCTATGCTGTCAACAACGACAGCCACGACCACAACTCTGCTGTCATCGGAGCAGCTCTACAAGTTGGCGTCGGACCCCAGCTCTGGAACCACAATTTTGATCCCCATTATCCACAATCCACCCCCCCCCCATTGGGCTGGCGTCGGACCCCAACACTGCAATGAATTCTGTTGGAACCACGTTCGGTCTTTAATATTATAAGGTATGTTTATTTTCTTCCATTTTGATCCCCATTATCCACAATCCACCCCCCCCCCATTGGGCTGTCATTCCACATTGTAATCCTTGTAACATGTGGGAACTTACTTATTTTTTTCGATCTGATTTCATCCGTAACTTGTTTTATCGGTGCTAGCGAGATAGCATTTTAAATTGTTTCTGATTTAGGAACTGCCGTCAATCTCCGTATTCGTATTGGATTCCGAGAAAACTCCGTGGTCCACACGTCCACAGAGGAGGTGATGATCTTCTAAGCTCCACCCCACCGTCTATCCACCACACACTGGGCGGCACCATTGGATCACGAGTCGTGGGGCTCCCAACTGGTCTTTCGAGAGGCGCGCTCGAGGTATTTTTTTGAACTTTGAAACTTTGAACATATAATTTAGCAGAGTAATAGCTCAATCCGATTCTTTCTTCTTGTCTGACGGTGTGGGTTGCATATTGTGTTAATATGTTTTCACTCATTTAGTGCTGCACACTGTGTCTCAATTCATTTATATGCTTATGTTTGGGTTTTAGGATATTCACGCACTCATCATCAACTTCGAGTGGCAGGAGGAGTGGAGTAGCTCGAGTAGCACGAGCAGATCGCCGCTTGTAAAGTTGGCGGCGTCGCGTCGACACTCCGATGGACACATCATCTACATGGCCTCCCACCTCCCACATCTTCTTGTTGGATTCTCATATTCGGATCAAATCAGCAGTTCGATGACGGTATGTTCTTCTGCATTATGACTCTTTCAATCTTTCCTTGTTTTCAAGTATCACGCAGTGCGTGCAAAATCTCGTATTTCACCGTCCTACTAAGTATGCTACAGGCAAAACAAATAATGTTTCCTTTTTTGTCTAGATTCACGCATGGTGTCGTTTGGTATCATAACATTTATATGCTTTGGTCTAATGTATCACTTTGCAAATCAATCAAATAATGTTTCCTTTTTAGATTGATCACTGAGAGCTGCCGTCGCTTTGAGAATAGGATTCTCCCGGTTGCCTGCTATGGTGCTCTTCCTGAGTTTCCCTCGTCTACTCCTACAGTCAACTGCCCATTATATTACGGTATGTTTTTTTCTGCTTCAGATCTTTGCCTTGCATTCAAGCGTCACGTAATGTGTGTAGCTGTATCTCACATTTAAGTAGGTACTTTTTGGGCCGGTTCTGTTACGACTGTTTCAACCTGATTCTTTTTGAACTTTACAAATAAACAACAAACTAATCTTTCCTTTTTAGTTTGATCGCTATACTCCATTGCCGATGTCGTTCTGTGAGGATTGGATGATCTTGGTCTCCCCCCAGTGCTCGTCACCTACTCTCCGTTCCTGATTCGTGTTTCCTGCTCGGCCTCAGCTTCAGTTCGCTTAAGGTATGTTTATTTTTTATCATATTTTTGTTTACGATCCTTGCGTCTTCAATGCTTCAAGCGTGTAAAAACAGTCTGCTGTACATTGTACTGCTTATCTATTACGACTTTTACACTGCTTCTTTGCAAACAAACAAATACTTCATTTTTAGATTGAGCGCTGACACCGTTTTCGATGTTTAACTACGCTGAATGTTCTCATCGTGGTTTTCCCTCGCAGTTGATCTACATGAATGTGTGACTGGCCCGCTCATATTGTCCAAGGTCATCAGCTGTCGTGTGTAAAAACCCTCCAGAAGACTTGATACACTGATGTCTTCCCTCAACCGTGTGTTTTAATGTAATTTGTGAAAAAAATGAAAGAGATAAGGTGTCCCAAAAAGAAGGGTACCTGGGCCTTCAACGCATTCTCATTCAAGAAATTTTTATCTTTGAAAGTTTGACTGTATTCCTTGTTGCGTTGGAGGTCCAAAAGAGCAAAAAAAATGAAAGCTCAAGGTTTATTTTTTACTGAAAAGATCCATTGTTGGACAAATTGGCCTCTAATGTTGCTTGTTCTGAAAGCTCCTCGGCCCTTCTATTATGTTTCATGTCGTTTCATAATTAGAGCTAAAACTTTTCTATTGCAATAGTAGTAGTAATACCTTATTTTCGTATTGTATGCGTATTTGTAAGGTTAGCGTGTTGAGTAATTGATTGAGCTTTTTCATCGTTGCTAAATTTAGCGACACTGAGTGTGTAGATCTTTCGAGATTTTTCCTATTTCTTGTGTTTTGTGGCGCGGGCGTGGAATATTTTATACTTTTGAAGATAATAGTTCCCTCATGCTCCTTTGATTATTGAGGACTTTTTGATGGAAAACGGCATAGGCTACCTTGGGCCGTTTGTTAGTCGTTATTTTGATGCCGTAAGCGCAGGTGAATCCTGCCAGGTTCCTTTGTCGGTAGATAGTCTGGCCCCGTATCGGGGTGCGCTGCGTACGGTGTAGTTGCGGGCACAGCTGTTAGCTGTGTTCGGGTTACATTTGTCGGTACGCAGATCATACCGTTGAATCCCCAAGAAGTCACTTCTTGATGGAACATATATTTTTTTAGTCTCTTGGAGACTCTGTACTCTTTGATGATTTCACAGGCATTATTATTATAATAAAGTTTTCTCTTTGGTGTTTGCGTGTGTGTCCGTCCTGTCCGTCCCTGAATGTTTGTGGTAACGTCCCTTTTTAGATAGCGCGCATCCCGCTCGCCGCGCGACGCCCCCTCGCGCTCCCCTTCCCCGCCGCGCGACGCTCCTCGCGCTCCCCACGCGCGCGTCGCTACCCCTCCAGCGCTCTCCTTTCCGCCGCGCGTCGCTCCCCCTCCCCCCGAGCTCTCCTTCCCCGCCGCGCGGCGCTACCACCCCACCCCCCCCCCCCCCCCCACACAGCGCTCTCCTTCCGCCGCGCGTCGTCCCCTCCCCCCCCCCCGACCCCGCCGCGCGGCCTACCACCCCCCCCCCCCCGCCCCCGCGCTCCCCCTCCCCCCTCTCCCCCGCCGCGCGGCCACCACCCCCCCCCCCCCCCCACACCAGCGCTCTCCTGGCCGCGCGTCGATCCCTCCCCGCGCTCCTTCCCCCGCGCGCCCTCCCTCCCCCGCGCTTTTCTTCTCCCCTTCCCGCCGCCCGATCTTCCTCCACCAGCGCTCTCGTCCCCACCGCGCTCTTCCCCCCCAGCGCTCTCCTCCCAACCGCGCGTCGCTCCCCTCCCCCCGCCACTCTCCTTCCCCCGCGCTCTCCTTCCCCGCCGCGCGGTCTTCCTCCCCCGCGCGCGCGTCGCTCCCCGCTAGCCTTCCCCGCCGGTGTCGCTTCCCCCGCGCTCTACTTCTCCCGCGCGCGTCGCCCCCCTCCCCCGCGCTCTCCTTCCCCCTCCGCGCTCCCTTCCACCCGCGCGCTCCTTCCCCGCCGCGCGATCTTCCTCCCCCACGCGCTCCGCGTCGCTCCCCGCTAGCCTTCCCCGCCGCGCGCTCCCCCGCTCTCTTCTTCCGCCGCGCGTCGCCCCCCACAGCGCTCTCCTTCCCTGCCGCGCGTCTCTCCTCCCCCGCACTACCCTTCCCGCGCGCGTCGCTCCCCCGACGCTCTCTCCCCCGCGCGTCTCTCCTCCCCCCGCACTCCCCTTCCCCGCCGCGCGCGCTCCCCCCCGCGATCTCCTTCCCCGCCGCGCCTCTCTCCCCCCCCCCAAGCGCGCGTCGCTCCCCTCTCCCCGCTCGCCTTCCGCGCGTTGCCCCTCCCCTGCCGCGCATATGGCCCCCCTCCACCCTGCGCTCTCCCTCACGCGCTTTCCCCCCTGCGTTGCTCCCGCCCCGTGCGTCGCTCTCCTTCCCCGCAGCGCGTCGCAAATAATAAATAGTAGTTACTAGTTACTACACAAGTTAAAACAACAAACAATCAGTACATGGGCGGAGTTCTTCATGGAATTACGTCCTTGGATTAGCCCCTCGGGAGTCATATATCATTCAAAAAATTGGCATCCCGACGTTGTTCTTTGCAGCGTAAACATACACGTGACAAATGCAGATGAAGTTGCACTTTATTTAGTTTACTGTTTTGATTGGTATGTTTAATATGTTACAAAGTGCACTTTTACGAAAAACAGCATTCAGCTGTAGCTACGCGCTCGATGAATGAATAATTTGTTAGCTGACCTTATGTCCGTTCTATATATTACCTTTCCGTTTCTATTCAATCTGTATAATATCTATAATTGCTTAGTTAAAGTGGTGTCTCTAATAATAATAATAATAATAATAAACCCCCCCCCCCCCCCCCCTGTTGGAAAGCATTTTTTTAGTATTTGTTTCCATCGCGTGGATTAAGTGCCACTTACGGTGTTAGGGGCAGTGGGCATTAATTATATATACAAATAAGTGCTTTACGGGGGTTCCTCTCTCTCTTTATTTATTTTCTTACTCTTTTCTCCCTTTCTCAATCTCGCCTCTCTCCTAAACTAACTCTCTTTTCCGCCTCGTGCTTGATACTGGGATTATTTTAACACAACTGATTTGACGCAAAGTTTTCGTACTTTGTTTATTGCTGTGAATAAAGATTGTTTGTATGTTCATTTGCTCCGTAAGCCAGCTCCTTTAGAAGTTGCATATGGCTATGGTATGTACAATGTTTGTTTTACATACATAGTGTATAAATACATGCACAAAAATGAGGTCACAACTTGAAACTGTGCCGATGCAGAATCAACCCTGTAAGAATTGAAGCGCAAGAGGCTCTTAGCGCGGAAGATAAAAACCTTGAAGACGTGTCTTTTCTCAAACTTCCCTACGCTATCCCTCCCTGGGGAGATATTTCCTTATACTAAATGTTTGCTAAATGTGCTGTAAACATGGTCCTTTTTGTCTACATATGTGCCCTCTTCAGTCTGCATTCTAGATATGTACTAGACGAGGATGTGTCATTCAATTTCCGTTCTGCATCCGTGCGAAACGTCTGCTTTTGACATCATCTCCCACTAGAGCACTGGCCTTTTTTGGTCTAGGACCGGGTCCAGGTCCTAGACCACACTAGACATGTCGTGAAGGTCCCTCGGCAATTACTTGCATTTGCATTTTATTACAGTTATATGCATTATGTGTGCGTCTTATTCATGAATCTGAACTTTCTACAATTTTTTTTAAGACCGCAAAAATAGAAACTCATGAATCTCTCAAACGCTGCAACAAGACTTTTCATTGTTTTCACAAATACAAAATAAGGGAAACTAGAGTTACTAGATGAGAATTTTGGAGAGAAGTGTGCATAGCTTTGCGCTTTATCCTTTTGCCCATGCTGGAGCGTCACGTCTGAAATTTTGCTTCAACAGAGTAGTATAATCAACGGAACTATCATAAACTTTACCTTTAATACAATTTTAAGGGATTTTATGGTGATGCTTGGGCTTGGGTGGAATCATGTGCGCTGTGCTGCAGTGCCCAAAGTGAGCGAGAAGCAAGTTTTCTCATTAGCGTAGTACAGCAAGTTAAAACCACAAATGTCACATATTTTGAGATTCTGAGCTTTCTGATTGGACTAGTTGCTTTCTTGAACCTTGAACAAAGAAAAAATTTCTGACGAGAGTCCGCTTGACTTGTAACTAACCTAATTTAGATGCGTATGTGCGTATCAAAAGAGACAAAAAGCAAAGGATGCTTTGTGTGGGCGGAGTTAAAATTAGCTTAAAGCGAAATGCTAGCCCCTTTGGAAAATTTGCATATGATTAGCAAATCCTATGTATTCTATGCTAATTTTGCGCGATCGTCCACGGCAATCGCGCAAAATTATCCTAGGATACATAGGATTTGCATATCACATGCAAATTTTCCAAAGAGGCTGGCATTTCGCTTTAAACTAAAGCTAAGTGAGAGTTCTGAAAATCTCATCTGTACCCTACCTTATTGTTCGTCTCAATTATCAGGATTTTTTTATGTGAAAATGCGAAAAATATCCGCAAATATCCGCACATTTATTTTTCATTCTTTGAGCTAAGCATAACATATGAACTCTTTGCACGCAATAGATGTTGGCCCGCGCAACTGGCCTATTTATACTTTCGGAAACCAATATCATACCAATAGTATTGTCCTTTATTGTTAGATACGCCGATTGTCTTATCTTATAATTAGTACATCTCATTGTCTTATCTAGCATCTTCACTTACACCTATTTTATCCAAATGAAGCCTAAGTCTAAGCCTAACCGATGCGAAAATTATTCCATGATTCCAAATCGTCACTTATGTGATCAGTTGTAGTAATAGTTATCAGTTGTAGCCAGACTAGGCATCTTGTGGCTAACATCTTTCCCAACCAGCCATTACAATTTGCAAATCAGTTTACTTGTGAAGCCTCCATAACAAGGTCTAATAATAAGCTCCCGAAAAAAACGTGGGAGGCAATTCATCTGACCGATAATTATCCGTAATTAACGTAATTACTCGTAATTGCATTGTGTTCGTTCTCTCTCCCTCTTGAGCAACACTCGAAAAAGCAACGTGGTTTTTTCATATACCTCATTATTATTATGTTACAAGACGAAAATTGCTATATTTGTGGACGAATAGCTTTTTTGTGCTAGAATACTTTTCAATTTGTTAGCGAATTGACATCGCCTAGCACGCGAATAAATCGCGCACATTCCAAAAATATGCATGTGAAGGGACACATGCCTACTTTTACGTTCCTTACGTAGACTACTGTAACGTCAAGGCCTTTTAGTTTCCGAATCCGTAGAAGGCATTAATTATTTACAGTCAACATTGCTTTCTAACTACTCGGGCGTGAATTCTCTAGTGCGACGGGACGAAAAACGAAAACTATTTATTTTTAGTTGGATTCATCCGGGAGTATTAGTTTTCCAAGGGATTTGATCTTTTAAAGCGAAATACCGGCCGGGTTTTGAAACACATCGAGTACAACAGCATTCCTATTCAGCTTATGCAAATGAACATAAATTAGAATAAAAAATCGAGCTAAATCCGAACAACCTTACATAAGAACGAAAGAATTCAGCAATCCACGATGCGTTTCAAAAAACCGGCCGATATTTTGGCTTTATTTTGAGTTGACAGCACCTTGAAAGAAACACTAGACCCGTTTTTCTGAAGCTGATCTCGTAATACTGCTTCTCTGTGCGCAAAGGAAACCCTTTCCTATTGTATACTGTAGCTCATAAATAAGCCTATTAAAATTAAGGAAAATCGCAATAAGCCATTGCGTTTATATTGCACTGTGAGCTTATTCAACTATTTTATTTTCTAGCTTCACGCGCTCCTATTGTAGAACTCCTATTTGTAACGCAACTATAACTTTTATCGCACAGATCAAATAATCAACTGCATTCTTTTAATCGTTATAGTATGTACTCAGAATTTACTGTCCGCATCACACTCACAAGCATCTGTAATTTGATCCGTAAGCGATTTGAGGTGCTTCAAAAATTCATTTTCCACCCCCTTCTAAGGATCTTGACATTTATAAAGAGAGAGAAGGGAGGAGAGAAACAAAGAAGAGAGAGAGAGAAAAGAAGGTATGGATAGGAAATAATAAAGTGAGGGATAGAGATGGTGTGCAGAGAAACAGGAGAAACCGGGAGGATGAACAAAGAGAGGGAGAGAGAGAGAGGGAGAGAAGAGAGCTCAAAAAATAGATTGCATCTTTCATTTTCTTGACATTTCCAATCAAATCTACACACGCACGGAAATGGGATGAACCCCATCTGAATATGACGGATGGTTAATTTTTTATCCCATTCCATTATTCCATTTTTGTCTGTATCCAAATTGAATTTCATTTAAGAGCGCTCCATCTCCATGAACGCATTACGGTAACTACGGTAACTTGGTAGATTCTAAATTGTGCTGTCGCTGCCTAACAAATTTAAGCGTTATTAATTAGAACCGAACAGATTTTTTTTTAGTTTTCGGTTTATTCCCTCATTTTGCCTAAGCTGGTGCCCAAACAGGGCGGCACCGGGGCAGAGTGAGCGCTGCACACATTGTGTATGAGAACTAAGCAATGTAACATACGCAGCAGAACACGCTTTACACGACATTCTGACGATGCTTATGTCCTTACTATACCTTTTATATTACGTTATGTTTACTACTCCGTTTATTTGTATCTCTACAAAACGTTTCAATTTCAATTAGTTTGCACATGTTCCTCCTTGACCTTCTCAAATTCCTTGAACTAATGTTTTCACATAATGTGGCAAACTAAAAACCAAACTTTGGTCTTAAACGACCCGGAAAATGGCGCGTTCATTGCTTAATTGCCTAATGTATTCTGTTAATTAGGTGACGTCAGCGTGGGTCCTTTTTCCGAAATTTTAGGAAGGCCCGGCTGGGGCTCTAGGCTTTAATCGCGGAAATTGAGCGTAAAAAAGCCGTGTTCCCGCTTGGTTGACCATCCGTGGCTTTATATTCGTGAAGCTGAGAGTCTGAGAGCACACCTCTAAATTTAATGTAGTTTGACCCTTGGTTAATATATGCTAATTTTATTTTATACTCTAAAATGTTATTTTATTTTAGACCTAAGATCCTGTGTTATGGACTGGGCCATTCGAAATAGCTTACGCCCAATTAAACTTTATGGTTGTTTGAAATGTGTTGAAATAAACAGTATTCCTCTATCGTAGATCATTCCGATAATTCTAACCAAAAAATCGCAATCCTAATAAAATTATCAGTTTAACCTGGGGATACATTCCCAGATTTACTCTATACATAATAATAATAATAATAATAATAATAATTGTCGTTCGCTTTCACACTTTTACACCTTGTAAATTATGTTTGTTACTGTCACCATCATTCCTTCTAGCTATATCTATGAATCTCTATGGAAAAGGTCGCATCTACCCATAGAAACGCTCCTAGTCTAGTATATGTCATTTTTCGTTTATTCAGGATGTATCCTGTCACTAATGTACATTAGTAAATGATGAATACACCTTTCAGTGTCTCATCTTCTCTGCACTCTCCCTCTTCAGCATGCACACTCCACCGTGTATCTACCGTACCCGGTCGACAATACGACGTCTCAGGTGGAAAATAAAGGAGGTGAGTACTTTGCTAATTTGAAGAGCCACGAAATTTTGGCGTGTCACAGCGGCAACGATACGGCTCTAAAATGGCGTGAGATCAGCGCAGAATTGCACGCCAATATTGTGCCGTGTGTATTTTGTCCGCAGTTTTCACGCAACAACATGTACGCCACTGTTGGAAAGAGATGAAAAAGCATATCTGTTTCGTTATAGGTATTTACGCGCAATAACTAGCTACTTATACGCTATTTTTAGATTTTCAAATACTATTTCCAATATCTTTCCGTATAATTCTTATCTTGACACTTTCACTTTTGTATCTCGCTAGTTTTCTATTTTTTTATATTGTCGAAAAGTTTTATTTTATTATCGAAAAGTGTAATGTCGATGGAAAGAATAGTAAACAAATTCATGTACTTCAGTAAAGTGCGATCTATTCTGTTATGCATTCACAGTGGCTGCCGAGCCGACATTTACGGCATATTTTCCCCACTCTGTCAACTTTACAACTTTACTATTTTACAAATAGAAGAACAGCTGTTGTACTTTAGTTTTTTTTCTGCACTAACATGTTTACATTACACATATTTCCGTAGTCTAGCATACTAACAGATCTTACAATTAGGGTACTACGGTACTACCGCATCATATTATTGCCTTTTGCGGTATGCTAAAAATATATATAGTGCAGATGCAGCACCATGCCATGGTAGAAAAACAAAACAGAATACGTGTGTGTTAATTTGTACAAAGAAAGACCAGCATTAGCCTTCAGAGATAACAGGCAGGATTGTCTGTTATTAATTTTTTTTGCTCTAACGACATGCCACCTATTTTTGTATGCAAAATACTGTCTTACATATACAGTGTTCACGTTTTTGTGCATGCCTGCGCCTAAGAACATTGAGCACTAAAAGTAAAAGCTAAGCATTGTACCTGACAATAAACCTAAACATACAAAATTTTCTTTCGAATTAATATCGAGCTTAAAATGGGTCTGGTTCTTCTTCAAATGCACATCTTCTTGGTCTTTGTTTAACTCCATCTTTTATTCAATAAATATATCCTTGCGAGCAATATATCTCCTCTTATAAACCTTATTATAAGGGATCATAGAAAGGGTGAACAACATCTTCATTCATGCATTCATACGTCACACTTTACATGTTTCCATCAATTTTCGTTGAATAGTTACTGTAGCATAGGACGGTAGCATGGTTTTGGATTGTTATATCAGGTCCCACCAAATGAGCAAACTTATCTTTTATCAAAAGTTTCCTCCTTTCCACCTTTGCGCAAATTCTGTAGGAATTTGCTAGGTTGTATACTCCCGTCTTTTTGAGGCTATGCTTGTTTCACCGCTCTGGAAAGCAAAAATGAGCCTAATCGTGTTTAAAAAAATGTTTCCATTACCGTATTATTTTGACAAAACGTTATAGAATGTGCATAAGGTGCTTTCAATCCAAGTCTAGTACTTTAACTCACTTAGCCGGACAAAGGTCTACATAACACAAAACATCCGTTTCCTGCTTGATTTCCCCTATATATTTGGTTATTTGTTGTGGTCACAATCCGAAAGCATTGGCCTTTTTCTCTACTGAATTATTTAGATGTTTTTCAAGCCAAATCTTTTCAGAGCCAACTCTCAAAGGCTATTTGTTGCCAAATCATTTCAAACTTTGCCACATAGTTTTTCGGGCCTATTATTATGACCAGCGGTCGTCTAGTCTATTTAATCGTGTATCATATTTAAAGCGAAATACCGGCCGGATTTTAAAACGTATCGAGAAAACTAGCATTGTTATGTAGCTTATGCAAATGAATATAAATTAGAATAAAAAATCGAGCTAAATTCTAGCAAATTAGCATAAATACGATACGTAAGTATCCGTTGTACGCGTTTCAAAAACCGGCCGGTATTTCGCTTTAAAATAAACTTGTAATATTTATTCCTCTTATTTAAATTAAAATTGCTCATACAACTACGTTTTAGAAAATGTTTTAGAAATTATTCATACATTCATGTTTCTTTATTTTGAGTTGCAAGTACCTTCTTTTAGAAAGCTCTGCAGAAAATAAGCATAAGCTTCATTCTTTTGTTTCTTACTGTAGTAACTGCGTTCGTGATTTTCGTAACTAGTAGCCCGTAAGGGACAGCCTTAGTTTGACTGTAATGCCTTCCGCTCAATCAATGCTACCCGTGAACTCTGTCAAAATTTGGTTTACGTAAGCACAGCGGATTTAAGTTGAGCATGCTAATCTAGTTTGACCGATTGCCCTTACTGCAAAATAAGGAACCACTTTTGGTTTCAAAGAAGTCGAACTTTTTAAACTTTGTGTTTTGCCCAGTCACTTCATCATAGTTTCTTTATTATTATTATTATTAATGATATAGATTACTGTACCTCTCTCATTACTATATCATGGCTATATTGAAACTCAAAGAACGTTCAAAGTTTGTAGGAGCACGGCGCTACGTTCGCTAATCTTTTCTAAAGTCGGCAAAAGTATAAAATGGAAAAAATGCACCGCTCACACACGGAGCATTCCATTGAAGCCGGCATTATTGAGGTGCTCAAGGAAGAGGTAAAATATATTACTTTTTCGAAACTCTTACAAGTACTTACACACCAAAGTGCACTACCGGTGCGCCAACTGCTAGTAGTCATTTTTACGCGCATCCCTGACACACATCTCGCTCATGTGTTCGCCGCCGCACTCTTTTTTACTTGGCGGCAATTTCATCAATAAGTTTCCAGTTTCTGTTCCTAGTTTCCAGTTTCCTATTCTGGATTTCTTGGTTTCTGTTCCCAGTTTCCAGTTCCCAGTTTCCAGTTTCCAGTTTCCCACTGACTCAGCCTGCGTGATACCTATCGTATTCCAAAAACTCTTTCAAAATACCCAACTACCCACTCGCATTTCCGCTAACCGCAATACATTTCCCCTTCAAAAACATGTGTTATGTATAAGTGCAAAAAGTAATGAGGCGGAAAATGTATATGTGTGGCGGGACTGGGCTCTTTACAGGATAAACACCTCCACTGAACACATATTACTGGGTCTCGACCCTTTAAACTTGGCCCACTCATAATTCTGATGTCCAATCTGCTCGTCTAAAGTGCGAACCAATTCGAGATAATTACTGGGCTAATTGCCTTGATTGCTCAGCTAAGCTGTATCACTGCCTGCGTTGAAGCAGTGGCTATTGTTCGACTTATCACGGCACCGGCAGCAGTGATTAGTACGAATACTCTACACTTACAGTACTTCGTGAATTCTGAATAATTGCCTCCTAATTGTCATGCGTTTTAACTGTTTCTGCCACTTCCGTGATGAGGACGATGAGGGAAGTGTAAGTGATAATTAGAATTTATACAATTGACATGCGAGCGGTGTTCCTGCCAGAACCACGCAATTTTGCCGCCGAAACGGCGCTTATCGCACCTCTTCAAAATCGGATTTTAAATATGCGGAAAGCAAAAACTTCCAAAATCTATTTTTTAAAGCGAAATACCGGCCGGTTTTTGAAAAGCATCGACTACACCAACATTCTTATGCGTCTTATGCAAATGAGCATAATTTAGCATAAAAAATAGAACCAATTAGACCCCACATCGCATAAATACATAAGAACGCATGTGTCCACGATACGTGTCAAAAACCGGCCGGTATTTCGCTTTAAACCGTATGACGGTATTGCCATATTGACTGTAATTATTCAATCAAAGAATTATTATTACTTTTAAATTATTCGTAACTAACACCCAGTAAACATAGTACATAGTTGTGGGTCCCTATGCCTACGGTACCTAATAGTAGGATATCAAAATCCTGTCAAAGTATTCAGAATTAATACATAATATAGGGTTCGAAGAGATAATAATAGTTCTAATATCTTAATACTAGTCTCTACTACTTATAATTTCAGAAAATTATAGGTATTTATGATAATTACGCTTGGAATTACGATTATTAAGCGTGGAAGCTTTTCTTTGGCTTTCACTACGCTTACATTCAGTATAGCTACTGGTTACTGAAGTCCAGTCATGATATTACAAGTTTACGAAGTTTTCATAATATGTACCGTATGTTTTTTTCATCCAGTCGTCCAACGCGTACAATCAGCATGTACTCTTATATCAGATAAGAACACTTTAATTTCATGGCTTTTTTTTTACTGTACCGTACACTTTTAGCTTTTTTGGGTGAACTTTCAGCTTGCTCTTGGAGTACGCAATTTTCAGTAATTTAAATCAATATTTAATTAGGCCTATGCGCTAAGATAAACCATCCATTGTAATAAAGATAACTTTAACTGTACGACAAGCAGCGAAAAATTCCTTTGAAACCATGCTTCGCGGTAACACAATTGCTAAATACACGTGCGCGAGTTACGCCGCTCACCCCCTACACTAACACAATGTGTGTATGTATGTAGACCGAAACTTTAATTTAAGAAATCTGGGTTTTTAAACATATTTCATTATATAGAAAGTCTTTCAAAATATTGCAAAGTATCAGCTTATTATCTGTCTGGGTAACTCACTGTTTATGTTTGTTTACCGAATGTTAGGACAGTAGAAAATATAAATATTCCTTATAAATTGGCTCAATTTGTAACGTATTCCACTAGAACAAATAGTGTACAATGTCTATGTATATGTATGTACGTAAACAGTTGTTTTGAGGAAGGTCCTATATCCTACGGTCCTACAAAAAGGTGGCCCTAAACTTAAAAAGATAATTATCTAAATAAAAGAAGATAATTATCTAAATATCTAAAAAAAAGACATTTTTTTTTTTTAATTCAGTGCTTGGGACTGTCCGTACATTCCATATTGTGATGTTTCACGTTGTCATCTGCTGGCCGGGCACTTTGTTAATTCTCATTAGACAATTATACTGCTTTTGCTAGTTTTTGGCTTTTTATCCAGGTTGCTTAGTTCCTCGGGGATTGGGACAAATGTTTTAGTTAGCACACAATTTGTACTCTTCTCCCTTTAATTTTTCAATGCAATTATATCAATCTTTCACAATAGATACTTTTTTATTTGTCAAAAAAAAGCTCAGTTTCCGGTTTCAGTTTGCCGTGAGCTTAGTTCTAATTTTTAGTAAAATACCAAAATAGCTCTTTTAATAATAATTCGTTGTACGGTGTTTGAACGAAAATGTATATAATTGTAAGATTGCCAGGTGTGTGTGCGTACTTTTATCTAAAAGCCCCTGATTTCTCCTAGTTCCTAGTGTGAAGCTGTGAAGTTTCACTTTTACGGTATGAGATAGATCTTTGTCTACATAAAATAAACATTTTCAGTACATGCAACATTCCATGCGCCTTCAATCATTATTGCGATAAGAAGTAGAAAAAGTCATTAAAAATAAAATACAAACTCATAACACACAAAAGTGTGACTCCAATTTTCTCCGTTTCAACCCCTATCGCAGACAAGGATTTTGTCATGCTGTCTCGCGGGTAGTATAAAACTCTTTCCTCCTATCTTTGTCTTGCGCCCACTCAGCCAATTTACATAAATATCACATGATTGTCGGGATAAACAATTCATACGTAGTGGGTATTGTTTCTTTCTGGTTCGCATGTTTCCTCCCTTTAAAGGATATCGTCTTACTCGGAAATCTCAACAAAAACTGCCTTTGAACTATCAAATTACTGAATGGGTTTTCGCAAAACAATTACTTCTGTCTAACTGTTTTAAAGTGTTTTAAGGTACATCGGTAGCGTAAGAAACATGGCACAAATATGAGTGGGTCCGCGACAATTATGCCAAACCCCTGTTTTATCAATATTATGTATGTTCGAGCGGCGCTCCTTTCGCGCACATTTGGCAAATTAGACTCGAGCGGTGTAGGTGTAAATGCCTGGAGTACGCGCATGCGATGAGTTCCGCAGTTTCGTGGACGGGTGACACTTTCTTCATTGGATTCAATTTTCGTTCTTAGTAAAACAAGACAAATTGCCATAAAACACGGCATTTCACTTCCTCAATTAGTCATTTTCCCAGGGAAATGCGGGACAGAATCCTTTAAATTCATAGGGAAAGCATTCTAATTCTAACAGGCAAGCCGGGCACCATTTCCGCGGATGATTAGGAATGTCCATTAGTATGCATATATACAATAAGCCCGCCCGCCTACAATCATTATCTTTCTAATAACTAAAGAAGCTCGTACACATCATTTTATGATTAACTTTTCATTCCATAAAAGTGTGCATATATATGTGTGTGAATAAGGTGGAGAGAGAAACATGCCATAGGCTAGATACATTCAGGCTTTTGATCACAGAACTTCTTTATTGCTTGAACATAAATCAGTTGTGTCTCGTCTTATTTATTTTGTAGTTGCAGAACAACTCTTCCATCTTTTTATGCCTTGTATTTAGACCTTGCGTATGTTTTAAAGTTTACATTATATGTTTCAATCATTAGAATACCACTAAGATTTGAATAGGACTTACGACCTCTTCTAATTTGCTATAACATTATTCTAAAAAGAACATTACTGCTATGGTAATTTTCGATGTGCCAACGCGCTTCTTGAATTTTGTCCCATATGCAGATTTAATGTGGGAAACCACAAACTTGACTGAAATTGGGCAGGCAAATTTTATTGAATTGGATAAAACAAATTGCAAATTGTGTCATTTTCCACTTTACTGGCGATAGGTGTCTTCTCACTACTGAACGGAGTTCCCACTAACCTTCAAACACAAATAATAATTTTATTTATTGTTTGAAACACAGTGTTTCGAAAAATTATTTCTCTAGATTGAACTGTTTTTCTATGTACAGAGTGATGGAGGTCACGCATAATCTTGTACATTTAATTGTTTATTCATATAGTTTCTTCACCATACCTACTTGTGAAGTACAGAACTAAAGTTGAGTATATATGTGTGACTAATGCCTTCATTAATATGCCTACAGTTATAAAAAAAACTTGTACTTACGGCTGCTGCTGAGTTTCTTTCTTTTACATATTGAGCCTGCGCGTTCTTTAAAGCACGGTGATCCCTATGAGCCTTGTTCAATTTCCGCAACATAATTGCCCAGAATAATGACCCAGGCCAATGGGCCCTAAATGGACTAGCCAACACATGGGTCAGAGCTGCATGGGACATGGTCAAAACTGAACCAGAACAGGGCTAAAATAGGAATAGCACAGGGCCAGCACAAGGCCTAGGTCGTCAATCTCGGCTATTTTTTCGGAAATTCGCCATCCGGCAAATTACGAACGTCGAACAGAAATGCCGCCGGTGACAGCTCGGAATTTATTTTCCTCCCAACATGCGAATTACGAAAAGAGTGGCAGCCGGAATTGAGCCAGTCACTGGTTGCCTGCTTTCGGC
>JAANDG010001013.1:0-27309 GCA_036852015.1 Pelodera strongyloides | reverse complement strand
GGAAAAGACAGAGGTTTGCTCTCTGGGAATTGAGTGGTGAATATGACATCTGGACGACTGATTTATTGTGGATTCGGGATCAGGGACCGAAAAATTGCAGTTCGAAACATAGGACTGCAATGAAAATAAAGAAAACCTTCACATGCATGCATCAGAATATTTTAAAAGTCCATGAACTTCGGTAAAGAATGCTTCTTTTTCCTTGCTAGCAAATAAATGAGCGGGGATTTTAGTTACCGGTCGGATACCGGTGGGAAACCGACCGGAGCGTCGGTTTTTGAGGCACATCGAGTACACCAGCATTCTTAGGCAGCTTATGCAAATGACATTAACTTATAATAAAAAATCGAGATAAATTCGAGCAAATTAGCATAAATACGTAAGAATTCAGTTGTCCACGGTGCGTTTCAAAAACTGGATGGTAGTTCGCTTTAAGTCTACAGTAGACGTCTAATTTATCTATTTTCTATCGTCTCTAATCTCTACAATGGAACACGCCAAGAAGATATATAAAATACAATGCATTCAATATTTGCCCTGTCCAGTTAGCTCTTTATATAAGCTTTACAAGATCAACTACCAAAAGGGATCAGTTCAAATCTACGTACTGTTTGGGCAACTCGGTTTGACGCCGAACTTTGTTATACACAATTTTTATCCTTTTTTACATCTTTATTTTACCGCTTCTATTACTTTCAAGGATATATTTTCATTATTTAATAACCTGTCTTTGGATAGTTCTATGAACTTGTGAGCGTTTCATTGATTCGACAATTTTTTCCCTATCATGCAGTAGATGTACAATGATCCCCTTCTCTCTCTCTCTCTCTCTCTCTCTCTCTCTTCTCTCTTTTGTTCGCCCTCCACATTTTACGTAAGACATGATCTATTGTCTAGGATCTTTCGCAGTTTTCTCCGGAAACTTTTTTCCATACTTTTCCCGCGCTGCCGCGTGGTTGATAAGCTAAACCACGTTTCAACGCAACGCTACGCAACGACCAAAGATAGAAATTGTTTTTGAAACCACTGAACTTTACACAACAACACAGGAAAACGGAATAATTGTCCAGACCACCACAGAAAAACGGCCTTTAGTCGGTCACCAACAGGTTTTTACCAAAAAAAACATTTGGTGACCATGTGGTGACCGGTTGATGACGGGTTTCGTGAAAACTTCGTCACGACAAGGTCACCAAGTGGTCACCAAATGGGCTGGCCCACGAAAAAAAAACAAGAAAAAAATTCACCCCGCGAGGCCCGTTTGTTCGTAGTAGAGCAACAGTATCGACTGTATGCTGCGTTGGCGTTGTGAATCGCAGCAACTTAGAGTTGTCTTTTGAGATATGTTAGCTGTTTGTTTTCGTATCATATATATATATGTATATATATATATATATATATATTAAGAAAACCATTCATGCATATATACTGCACTATTATTGAGTGGTGGGACATTATCTTTCCGAGATACTGGAAGACAGAATCATTGCTGTGATACAGAAACGGCTAACGAAAAAAAAATAAAGTAGCGCGCTCAGTTAGTCGCTGAACATAGTTCACCTACCACGCGTTGGATTTCCTGGTACATGCAGAGCCTAACGCAGTCACGATAAATTCGTCATTTTACTTCGAATATAAATATAGGAAAATTTATAGGAGAATATAGGAAAATTTTGAGAAAAATACTCTACCAAAGCCAATTTATTTGAAATCTCACCCAGGGAGTGAACTACTAGAGAAGCGGAGTTACTAGTCTACCGTAGGAGTGTGAAATGTGTCGGGATACCTGCATACGCATGTATTATATGCAAAAAATGTTATATGCAGATCCGAAATAATTTACTGAAGTTGTTGTCCCCATACATTTCGTAATCCCGCGGTAGTCTAGTAACTCCGCTTATCTAGTAGTTTACTCCCTTGGTTAGATTTCAAATAATTTGGTTTTGGTAAAGTATTTTTCTCAATTCTTTCCTACATTAAATTATACACAAAGTAAAATGACGAATTTGAAGTGACTGCGTTCCTTTAATTACCAAATTTACCTAATGTTAAGGTTCATCTTGATAATACTTCTTCCGAAATGTTGGTGGTAATTGATAGGAGCAAAACTATTATCAATTATTACTAACAATCTGTTGTAGATCATTTCATACATACGTTGCCCGCCAAACTTCTTTAGAAAATGATGCGCCTCACCCAATTAAATTACCGAATACCACATTTTAGATTTGCCCGTTGTTTAGCTTCACATAAGCACCTCTTGAAATAAGTAAGCCGATCATACGCTGCAAAGTCAAAAGTATCACCGTATCAGCGTCATACAAGTTCAGTACGGTTTATCATCATTCGTACTTCATTTGTTTTGTTTTTGTGTTAAAGTGAGAGGCACAACAGTGATTTGTAAGATACATGAATGAGTATCATAGTGTTTATTGGAGCATCATCATGGTAACAGGAAATATTCCATGTCAAGAAATTTAAAAAAGAATGTGTCGGCGTTGCGTGTTGCGTCGCGTCGGCGTTGCGTCGCATCGACGATTTAGCCCATCATTCCTCTACCCATCATTCCTCTACCCATCATTCCTCTGCCCATCATTCCTCTGCCCATCATTCCTCTACCCATCATTCCTCTTCCTCCCATCATTCCTCGGTTCATGCCCATCACTGAAATGAGTAAGTTAATCGGTGGTCAATTGGTTACATCATAGCCTTCCATTCAGCCGACCCGAGTTCGGATCCGGCCAGTGACAACTTTCAAAGATTATGTACGTAATAATACTACACTTTTTTATAGTAAAACAGCATTATTGTACGTTGTTGGGAAATTTGCATATGATACCTATGATACCTATATCCCTATGTGAAATTTTGATGTCAGAAGCTTTGGAAGGCACCCAAAATTTGCATAGGATACATAGAAAATGTATCATACGCAAATTTCCTAAAGTAGGTACAATTCTGCTGTAACATTTATATAAAGCAATAAAATTTTAAGCACTTACTTCCCATTCCCATGTGTCCAAATTGCGCTTGTACTGATGCAGCCAATAGGGCGACCAGGCAGAAAACCAGAGTGGAGAAGTTCATTGTTCTTATCTGCAATTGATGAGATGTATTGCTTAGGCTTAGGCTTAGGCTTAGGCTTAGGCTTAGGTTTAACTAACTTATTGGAATCCCAATTCACGGGAGCCATAGGTGCAACCAACAACAAAAACTCGTAACGCAGGAAAATTAAACAATTGCCGAAACCCCAGTTGGTGACCAGTTGATGACGGTTTTAGATAAAACTTGGTCACCACATGGTCACAAAGTGGTCACCAACTGGGCTGGCCCACAAAAAAACCAGCTTTCAAAGGAAAACAACAAGTAAAGCAGAGAAGAACTGTACGCATTTGACCCAGCGTACTCGGTGTGCCTTGGTTGGAGTTAGATTTTACTCCCTTTTATAACCCCCATCCCATATCATTTACTTCCCGATAATTGCTTATCGGGTAATTATTTGGCGAGTTTCTTCGTCTTCCCATTGTCCTTGGTTTCTCACCTATCTTTAAAAATTTTTCGCACTTTTCCATTTTCTCTATCCCGAATACCTGCTAAATAATACGGAGACGAGGGTTTTGGGGGTAGAGTTAGAGTGGTTAGAGGGTAGGTTAAACTGAACTTTGGTGACATTAGCAGTAAACGCACATCGGCGTCACAAAGGAGGTGTATAAAAGAGCAAGCTGCAAAGGGGCTGGGTTTGTTTTTGCATAAAACTGCGAGTACTACGTGATAAGAACACTCTAATAGTCTTCGTGTATTTTATGATGGCATACTAATGTGGCAAAGCAGTATTGCACCTAGTTTGTGAAACGTATCGTGAATGCGCCGGAAGGGTGGCGGAAGGACACTCAATTTGCATATGATGTGTATGATCCCATGTTTATATATCCTATGTAAATTTGATGCCGGAAGCTTCCGCCAAGCACCAAAAAATTGCACAAGATACGTAGGGTATGCGTATGATATACAAATTTCCCAAACTAGATACAATACTGCTTTAATATAGGGACTATGATATATTATAATGTACGGTACTCTAGCACATACTACCCTATATTGCTGTGCACATTGGATGTTTTGATTTCTATGATACACTACTGTGTACTAATGATTATGTACTTTCGGAAAATACGATGTACTACTGTCGGTCGCTTCGGTCGCTAGGATAGATCAATGTGTACTATAAACATGATATGATTTCCACTTTGTACTATAGGGCACTACCGTATGATATGGGATATGGGGTACTATGATATAATGCAGACCACTATGTGTTATTACGATATTATTCTGGGTAAAATCTGGGTACGGCTCATTCGTGGTATAGTAACTTCTGGGGTTCCCAGCTGTAGCAGTAGCTGCCCTATTGTGTATGGTACCTGAAAGAGCCTGTAGTAGATGTCGAAATATAAATTTCCCTGCGCCAGTTGTGCAGGCAGTTTTATGTCGATTTACATTCACTCACGTATTTTGTAGCATTGTATGTATATGTAGTTTCAAAAATCCACGGCGTATTCCCACGTAGTGTATGCCAGTAACTGCGCGATACTTTTTTTTAGCTGAAAACACTGTCTTACTACAGTGTTGTTAGTGGAAACAACGGTACAATTCTTTGAACGATAACTCTCTCAATTGTGCGACTTTGTTTTCATAGTCGTTCACCGATTATTCTAATTCTAGTATCCAAATACCGTACCTTACAATTAGACCTTGGAAATGTTTAAAGTTAAGAATTCACTTCAAACCCACTTCCGTATCCCATACGCTGTGTTTTTGTTTACTGAAAATTGTTTAGACCACCTCTCGTGGTAGCTCAATTTTCGGGACGGCCTTGGTAGAATCTTCGTTTGGCAAGTCTATTTTTTATCACTCATCTATATCCCACTAAAATTTTGCATTTAGTACTGCTATTCTGTCTGACTCTATGCACCTTTGCATATCTCTGTTTCTTAGCCGGCTCACCCTGCGCATCTCCCTATTTCTCTATTTTCCAATTCTACGAGAGAGAGAAAGGGATGTGACTTAATACGTAAACTTTATTTTGAAAAAAAAATTGAGACAAAGAATAAGAAGGGATTGAATAATTATTTCGGTTCTTTTCAACATTTCTAAACAAGTTGGAAAATAATTTGTTTTGTTACGCCGGTGTCATTGCTTAGGCTTAGGCTTAGGCTTAGGCTCATGCTCAGTTGAAAAAAGCCAGTTCAATATTTTTCAAAGTTTTATTCTGTAAAATATATCACAAATCATAAGAACAAAAAAAAATGAGATAAATGAAGAGCAGATTCTGTACAGCTGAGATGCGTGTCGTCGTCAGGTTATGATATTTGTTAAAGCGTGTGGAACAATCAATAACTCGATAAACGGTGGATCCAAAAATCGATAAATCGATAAATCAATCGATAGTCTATCGTCCCCACATCATCGGTCCGTACATTCCTCCCATTCCCATTCCGCCCATGCCACCGTACATGTGACGCATCATCATTCGTCGGCGCATGTATGGGTTGTACATCACTGAAATGAGATTATCGATTGAATTATTGACTTATTGATTGAATCAGAATTGTTTATTTAAAGCGGAATGGCACTCGATTTGTGAAGTGTATTTTCATGAATTGACCCGTCTCTCAGGGAAGGGCACATAATGGAACACAGTTTCAAAACCGTTGTATATGTTTGCAGACCAAGTGCCATACAGCTTTAATTATTGAATTGTCGGTGACCCAACGTCGTCAAAGTACTTTCGAACACTAGTTGCCCATAGTAGTGGTCTCAATTGTATATAACACTGAAGCTTATAAAACTAACTTTGTTGCCAGACCATCAGTAGATCGTTAGTTTACGGATACTAAGTATGCTACCTAAGAAGTGCGTGTGCTAGGTAAATAGCTAACGGCAGCTCTAGCTAATCCTAATCTAATATGCTAATTTGCAAAATTCAGTAGTGGAAGTCTGAATCACTCACTCGGTCCATATCCAAATTGCGCGCTAACTTCATCAACGAGGGCGAGCACCAACACTAGGGCTACGATAACAAGTAGACACTTGGCCATTGTTACGGTACTTTGGTTGTGAGATAGAAAATACAGTAGTCGGATTGAGACTGATTCCAACCACCGGTCACTCCAACCTTTTATATCAGGCCAGGCCGTTGTTATCGTGAAAACCTTGGTTTGGTTAGATACTGATCATTTGTATTGTTCTTATTGCTTTCTTCGCCCAAAAGAGGACATTTTGAACGAAGGTACTCTTTTGATTCTCTCCGAATTGCATGATATTTATATTTTAGTGGGATGAAAACACGGAAAACTTTCTTCCTTGTCAATTTTCTTTTTCGCTTTATGAATTTCTCGGCTCTCTTTTCTATCGGTACTTACTTTCTCTCGCGCTATTCCTCTCTTGCATCTCTCTCTCTTCTCTCAATCTACTTTCTCTCTCCATTCTCGCTCCTCGCTGCTCACGCGCATGAATGGCGAAATCGCCAGTCATGAACAATATATTGCATTGCATGACTTCTGTCGTAAGTCTCATATAAGCACACTCTCTGAAGTGTCTCTCCACTCTAAGTCTCTCTCAACTGCATCTCTTTCGCTCTTTTTCAGTAACGTTTTGAATATTTTCCCGGTAAGATTTCATTTCGAGTTTCGTTTTAGAAATTGAAACGAAAATTGGTTTGTTTGACGAATTTGTCACGTCTGGGAAAGGTGACGTGATTTTGAACTTTTTGAATGTTTAGGCCGAAAACCAAATGATTTGAGTTCGAATGAACCGGAAATTTTTTTACATTTATTCACCGAAGTAGTCAGACCCGTCGTAAAAGACGGTGAAAGAAACGTGCTCGCCTGGTATTAGCCATACTCTGGCGAGGTTCCCGCGAGATCGCTGACATATGTCGTTCCTCATCGAGAGCCCGGTATCTCGCGCGTTTACTTGTATATGGCATTCTTGATCGGAAATGTTGACCCTGTCAAGAATCACTTATCTAGAAGACCATATAACTATATTTGAATACAGTACATCTTGGTAGTTAGTACTTACTAACCTCCCTGAAACTCGTCATTATGCTATAGCATACTTTTCATAAAGCATTTAAATCCAAAAACATGTAGCTGACATTGATATGCTGATATTCAAGGAACTTTGTTATAATTAGAAACTATTCTTCAATCTATTGAAACATTCATAGATTCATAGCGTTGAAAGTTGCTTGATTTTTGTTTCGTAAGACATTTATGGTTGTTTTTCTACCCTTCCACACTTTTCTTTGCAAACTTTTCCGGTTATGCTGTTTACGTTTACGGTGGCTAAAAAAAGAACATCTATGCTATGCGATTACAACATTCATTGACCTTACACTGCACTATAGCATAACTGTTTTGTATAATTCTAGCAGTTCCTCTTGGACTAAGAGCTGTATGCTTCGACAAAAAAGCGAAAATTACGTAATTTCAAATCTTTTTCATCTAGCCAGAATACTAAGAATTTGCAAATGAATTATTTAACATTATCATTTCAGAAGAAGAGTGAGGAGACTCCAGAGACCTCGACAAATGACGAGAAGCCGGATCAACCCGAGGAGAGCACAGAGAAGAGAGAGAAAACGAGCAGCGAGGCCAAGTATGGTGTTTCGTTTTCCAATAATCACCCCAAGCCAAGATTTCGCCAGTCGTTCGCCGTTTCTTGTCAAACTATGTCGCAAACATTGGGCGAAATGATCGCGGGTGCACTTAATTTTTTGACTTTTCCAGTAATTTTGACGTGATAAATGGTTTCACCGGGTAAACGGAGGCTGCTATTTGAGAGGCTGCATGACGGCCAACTAGGGCAATAACAACAATTGGCCAATTAATTGAAGATATATACTTTAATTGTTTTCAGGATGATTTCTTCACCAGAAGTTACCGTTGAGGAGGCGTCAGATGGCGAGAAAGTGCCTGCCGTTGAAGAGAGTGAAGCGTCAAATGAGAAGCTAGCGAAGATGACAGCGAGCGAGGGAGCAGCAGATGTTGTAGAGGACCTAGACGGCGAGGAAGAACCCGCCGAGCCTGATACGCCTGAATGGAAGGTAAATACTGTAGAAAACATTGAGAATAGAGTCTGCGGGATTACACAAACCATCAAAATGCTTATTCCGGGGCTGGAACTTTAACAAACCTTGCTATAGCGACAAGCTGTATGTAGCAAGCAAGAGGTTCTCTGATAACAGCGGAAATAAAAGCTGAAGTGCACTCCGTTCATCAGGCGAAATCCGCGGAAACGACGCAGGGGTCTTGCATTGCAAGATAGCAGAAACACATCATGAATTTAATATTTCATTCAGGCACAACTCGTGAAATTCTTGCTCGAAAGCGCTGATCCTGCTGAATCTACACTATATTTGCAGGTAATAAATTTGTGTTTATGCCTTTCCACTAAAAAATACAAGCGCGGTCAAAATTTGCGGGACTTATGACTTGTGGAATAATTTCACGATTCGTCCGAGACGGCTTCGTAGCCGTCCGTAGTCCATGCTACTTATGCATCAAAAAGTGTTCGTTTAGTTTTAGACGATTTGTGAAAGGTTTTTTTAAGGTGTGGGTTTCAGAAGGAATTTTTGAAGCTAAGAAGAAGAAACACTTGAAAATTATAAAAAATATGAACTTTTAGCTTGTCTCCGAAAACAATTACACCGAGCTAGAGCGGATTGCTGTAGAGAAACAGGAGCATATGGAACAAGAGGGATTAGATGTGAGTATTGTGATTAATGATAATCAAGCAATTAATTAATTAAGCCATTAAGTAAGTAAGTAATTAGCATATCAGTGTAACGGCCTAAAAAAAATTTCATAATTTTCCTCGCTTTCGCTCAGACTTGGCATTGATATACATCGTTGTTCGCAAAAAATTGATAGAATTCAGGGCCAAAATACCGAGCAGGCATTTCATACAACTAATTAAGGAACATTATAGTTCACAATAACAAATACAAACATCATCTGTAAAAATTAATTACTTTGATAAAAAATTAATTAATAAATTAATTGCTTTTTTACCTGATAACATTTTAGGAGTTGAACTTCCGAGCTCGCCGGCAGCGTGGCGTTCAAGTGGAAAGTGTATAATTTGGATAATTAAATAAGATAATTAAACTTAATTGACCTAATTGAGCTTGTGTGCCAAACTTTAATCCAACTGAGAAAAGAGAAAAATATATTGAAGTTCACAGTCATAGTTTGCTAGCTACTGCACACTATAAAGTAGACAAACATTAGGAAACATTAGGTAGCGTATAAAATGGTCGTAGATATGGCTTCTGAGATAAATAAAATGAGGTGGTGCGCTTTTAGTTTACGTAATTAACAATGGCCGGCATATAAAAGTTTTATATGTATGAGCAGTCTTCCAACGACACGGAGGAAAGCTGGCAAGCAAGCGGCATTCATTTGGCAACGAGATGGCGCGTAAAATGCACGCGACTTGGAGGAGCTTGAATTTTTCTCGCCGATATCACGCCGCCTGCATGCAGCCAGCCTTCTTGTTGTAGTAAAATGATTAAGCTATACATATTATTACTAATAGGAATCTGCACCTCGAATGTGCATATATTTTGAAAAAATTAATCAATCAATGCATATTTTCTATTCTTTTTGTACATAATGTTTGTTCCGCGATGCGGAAAAGAATATTATTTATTATGTTTTTAATTTAGTGGGGCATTCCCATAAAAAATATATGTTTTTAGACTTTTCACTGCTTTCTTCCTAAGAAAATTAGCATAAGTAGCGTAGAAAAGTCTGCCACATGAACATATCAAACTATTCACTATTCATACAACTATTTTTTATGTGTCTGACCATTTAATCAAAGATTTTTAAATAAATTTTATATTATATGTATATGTTGTTGTGGACGCATGTGGAATACTACCAGTAATGCACATATCAAACACGATGTTTCTGAAAATGGTTTTAGTGTGCGCAAATATTTATTAGTAGTTTCGGAAGGACACTACGTTGTATAAGTTTTAAAGCGAAATACTAGCCTTTGTTAGCCCTTTGGAATTTGGCAGGCACTTCGTCATGGGACCGCATGCACGCATGCTACTATTTTGAGCAAGTTTTGTTTTAGAAATTGCATGTCCTTCAACCTCAGTTTGTCAGTGTATATTATTCTAATAGAAATTTGAAATAAACCCCATTATATTAACAAAAGTAACAA
Source organism: Pelodera strongyloides (assembly GCA_036852015.1). Taxonomy (NCBI): domain Eukaryota; kingdom Metazoa; phylum Nematoda; class Chromadorea; order Rhabditida; family Rhabditidae; genus Pelodera; species Pelodera strongyloides. The sequence goes on along the minus strand of JAANDG010001013.1, from coordinate 17,067 downwards.
ACAGAAAAAATCAACAGGGAGTAGCAAAGATATGGCATAGTAAAAAGATACAAGTGTAAAAAAATGGAGAAAATTCCATACATAGAAGCATAAGCATAGTATCTTGTAAGAAAAAAAAAACAAAAAACGATATTCATAAAACACTATTCCCATTTAGAATGTTTTCTATGATTAAACAGAAAATAAAAATAAAATATTCAAGGGAAATGCACGGAGAATCTTAGTTGCGCTTTTATTGTTTCGAATTATTTGGAATAGTAATTTAGTAATGATTGTTGACAATGTTCTAGAAAAATAACCAAGAAAAGCAACGGTACTCTAATTCTAATACTAACAATAAGAAATTAGTGTTACATTACTTATAGTCCCTTATTGTAATACAACGTCGTTTCTTGTGTCTTTTCCCTAAATTCGTCCTCCAAGCGATCGATTGTTATCTAAATAAAAGCCTTTTCAATTCTAAATACCATGTTATTAGCACAGTGGGTCGGGGGCTCAGCTCATACATTGCAGAAAGAGGCATTGTAAGCGGCGCGCAACCGGCGCGCAATGGAGTGCAATGGCCTGTCTATGAAAAAACGCTCGACAGCTTGCTCTAGCAAACAGCAAACTTATCATTCGATCTTTGTTAATTTACTCTACATAGAAATCTCCTTAACATAATGAATTAGAAGGTAGTTAGGATAATACATATTTAGCAAAAGATATTTACTAAACTGTTATTAAACTACCGTACCGCTGACTCCTGAGGGAAGAGTGCTAGAGCGACAGGCAGCGAGAGACCGAAGGATATGGTACACACAATAGCATTCACAAGAAGGTGTCGAGTGGCCGACTTTTGCACCCAACGAAACCTATAATATGCAAATTTATGAAAACCATTTATCGTTCGCGTTGTAGTTTTGCTCATAGGAGCCCCTTAGTATGCAAATCAAGGGCTACTTTCTCGTTCGTTTTGGTAGATGGTATGGTTGGTTGGAAGTTGGAAGCACAGCGGCACATGTAAAATAAAATTATCAGGATTTCGGTAGCTTTCTTTCCAATATTTGACGCGACACACACACACACCGAAACGTAAAATAAATTATAGTTAATCAACACTTACTTTTCGAAAAATGGCATTATGCAGGGCGGAAGGGCGAGCAAAGGCACTGGAAGGAATGCTCTAGTCAGCGTTGTGTCAATAACTGCCTGAAATTAATTATTATCGTAAAAAATGAGGAAAAAATAATTGACTTGATCTGATTGAAAAGGTGAAGCGTCTTGCGATTTATGTAACCTAACATCAGTATTCGATGTGAATCTTCGCGCTGTGAATCTACCGAGCAAACAAACCACGGCGTACACTTGGCGCAGATTCGGCGCACTTGTGGCGCACATGATTCGCCGCTGAAAGACGAGCAAAACAAAGGTTATACTTACCTGTTTGGCCGCCATCTTGCTCACTCCGACCACTTTACCGTCCTTGTCAAATACTTCAATACCCGTGCTAATTTCACTTCCGCGCATGCAAATCACATTCAAAGATGAGGCCAGAGAGGTGGCTGGAAGGGGAACGAACCTAGAAGTAAAATTATTATTCGCATTCGAAATTGGTGTGGGTTAGATGGTCCAATGGCTAGAGCGTTTGTCTCCAACGCACGCAACCCGAATTCGGATCACGCTCGTGATAACGTCTAGAAAACGGGACGATAAGTGAAAAATAGTCTACTCCTACGAAAAGCTCCAACAATTTGGCATAGGAAATAATCGTCTAAGGTATCGAAAGTGATGGAAAACACTGTCGAACAAGGTATATGTTTTGAACACTGCTATGAGCAAGTTAGGGTGTTGGCGCAGTGGGTAAGAGGTTAGCCCTGGACAAGGCGTCACGAGTTCAAGTCCTGCGGAATGCAAGTTTTCCAAAGTCTTGAATAGCTGTTTACTGTAGCTAACGGATCACATAGTTATGCATGCTCACCGTTGTATAATCATCCTTGTAGTTGGAGGTAGCGAGCTGGCTTTCTTGATCATATATGTTAGACCTGGAAAATTAAATAAATAAATTAAATGGAAAAAAATTCGGCCATATATTATTTGTACATTAGAGTGTTCAATGATCGTATCGCCTCATTGGTTAGGGTGTATATTAGAATTAGCTTATGGTGCATTTTTAGTTTGCGTGGAATCATATTGTAGGTGATTTTCCTCGAATGGGACCTTCATTCTAAAAAGGGAACCTATAAAAAATAAAGAAAAAATAATTTCTCACCTCCAGCAATGGAGCATGCCGAAGTGACTGCAGCAAAGTAAGCTCCAACGTATTTGGATACTGGTTGAGGCTGAAACGATGGCACAGTTATATCTATTTCTTCAATCATGTGTTGTCCTTGCTCAGGCCCCAAAATAATAATTTCAATTGATTTTCGTGAAAACTTCGTGCTGGGAACTTAGAAGTTATTGTCAGAAGGATATAATGTTCTAGAATCCTACGGCATTCTAGAACGTTAGCTACTAAAAGTGTCATAAAGAAGAGGTGGACCCCCATCAAGCGATTCCTCGGGCCTCGGAATCTGTGAGGGTCGGCGCCCTGCAGTGCTGCTACCTTCTGATAGTGTATTTAACTCCCTGTTTCGGAAACGCGAAACTGCCCAAAATCTTGCTACACGACCAAAATTGTGCTAGGACTCAAGTTGTTTTTTGAAATTTTGGCTGGACTCTCTCGCATTTGCTTGTACACTCAACGTCTCTGCTGGAAACTAGAAAGAGCTGCTGAATGGACGGTTTCCTGTTTCGCGTTCCCGAACAGGAGTTAAATACTCTATCTATGAAGCCTTTGAAAAGGATGTTTACCTGTGTCGCATTTCGATTCGCATAATTGACGCATGCGTTGTGTGATTGATTAATCCATTGCCAGAATAGAAGTGTGGGCCAGGAGGGGTTTGGTAGCAGCATACCAGTCACCTATAGTCTCGTTGCTTTATCTTAACAGCTATCATGAGACATATAAGCTTATATTGGCTCTCTAGTGTAGGATACCGTACGTACGCTTTTCAGAAGAATTGTATAAAAGGAAACATTAAAGGGGGAATTTATTATTTTACATAAATCCTACCGTAATCCATCCGAACGGTACGTATCCCGACATTCTAAAGGGTGCTAGAACCTTCTCGCCGGTATCAGGGTGAATGATGGCGGATTTTATCTGAAAGTCTTTTTCAATTACCAGCATGCACTGGACAATTATGAGCTCTCATAGGAAGATTTAATTATCGATTGGTTAAGTTAGTGAAATAATTTGGAATGGTACTTAAAAATCTATCAAGTTTACATAGGAATTTTCCTCTTGTTATGAGAAAAGATAACGACCCCTCTTTACAAAATGCGGGGTGCGCGCGAAAACGTCGGTGGCGCAGTAGGCGCACCACACGGGCGCAGCGTTAGCGCCACACTGGTGCCAAATGTGCGCCACAGCGGCTGTGTCATTTTCGCGCATAAATCACATAATTTTACCTTTTGTGCTTCCCATAGTTCGCTGTCGCTGGCGGAGACTTTCTCGCCAGCTTTGTATGCATCTAATAAAGCTACGCATTCGTCTAGCCTCTTCTGAAATATAATTTGATAAAGTCTGAAATGACTATACAAATGGTATGCACGAACCCTGGGAGACTGCTCCCAACCTCCCAGTGGGAGGTGATAGACTATCACCTCGGCACCTGGTGAACTTATTCCCAGCCGCCGGCAAGTGCATGCAGGAAAGAGCTTCTTACAAATTATCTTGTTTTTATGATTATTACAATCAATAATTGGAAAGAAGGTTTTATGTGCAACCTTTGCGCTGCGCTGAAGTGCGATGTGCGCTACGTGCGCACCGAAACATATGTTGAAGTCCCTGATCCTTCATTTTAAATTAGCTTCAAATATATTTGAACTTTGAACAGTATTGTATAAAACTTGAAAACTTACTTGACTTGTTAAGAGCGTTGATGGATCGACCACGTCCAGATAATGCAGGTATCTAAATGAAATGAAATAAAATTGACAAACAGAAAATATGCTACTTCATAAGCTTTCTGCGATCGCTCTTTTACATTTTCGCATGAAGTTGTAAACAAAAGCGTTTTTGTTAAAGTGTAATTAATTGTAAGAAAAGTGTTATGTTAAAGTAAAGTTTCTCCTGAAAATAAACCAAAATAAGATAAAATTGGATATATACCTTCCCAGAAATGTTTCCTGCGGAAATCGCGGTTTACCAAGTTGAAATTTTGGATATATAGGAAAACCAAATACAGTAGCTTGTTCTTCTTCGTCAGACATCTAATTGTAAGCAATTATATTACATAATTATCTCATACAAAATAAGAATTTTACATACAATGTGTCGGAAAAAGAATACAATTCTTTTAGGATAAAATAAAAATAAATAAAAAATTTGCCGCTGAAATACGGCATTCTTACGTTGAGAATTCGACCAAGTCAAGATGATCAGTAAAAAAAGTACAGAATTAATATTAACGCAAATGATATCCTAGACGCACACTTTGGATAAAAGAAACAAGAGGATCCTCCTCTTTTTAATCTTTCTTTTTTTCGTTTCTCTCTTTTCTCTGATCTTGTTACACTGAAAGCAGACCGCGAAAAAGTGAAAAAGAGATTGATTTAAATGTGCCCTTTCATACAACAAATTGGTGCCTTCAAGATTATTATATAAGAAAAGGTTACATCTTGAAATTATTATTTTTGTTTAGTAAATTGTAATTAATTGAATGGGTAGTGCTAATTATTCGCGAACTAAATGAAGGTGTACGATATGATAGAAATATAGAGGAAGCAGTAATAAAAAAAGTCTTGACTTGGATGGCCAAAAAAAGAAAATATTCACTAAAATACTAGTAATATAGAACGGGAAGATCTCAATATAATGTTATGATGTGATGATGCGGGCTTCTCACTTTTTATTAGGAAAAAATGGAACGAACAAATTGATTCGAGCTAAAGAGAGACAGAGACAGAACTCTTATCGCAATATCATAGCTATTGATATAATATAGAGAGACAAACAAGAAACAGATTTAGCTTTTGATGAGAATAGAACAAATTAGTTGATATTAGAGGAGCAAGGAGCATATTTTATTGAACGTGTACAAACAATATTAACAAATGCGAGTTCAACAGGGTTTCACTATTATGGTTTGAAATTACAAAAAAATAACAGGGACAAGACAATGTCGCTGCGGTGCAAGTGTAGTTAATACTCTCTCAATGTTCCTGGACAAGCTATGAGCTTGAGAATAAAGACACATATGGGATTTTTGACTTGTGGATAAGATTTAATAAAAAGAATAATTTTTGCAAAAAAAAACAAGAAGCAGTGAGAGTAAGGGTAAAGTCGGGTCGGAAGTACTAAATAACAATTCTAAAAGAAATTTTTAGAAGTCAATAATGCATTGAATTTCTATATAGAGCTGCAGGGAAGCTATTTTTTTGGTTCTTTTTTTTTCTTCTGTGAAAACAATTTGGAGACGAGCCACTGACGTTTTTTCTATGATTTCGGCACATTTCGTTTTCATGTGAAGTGAGTGATAAGTGCACTTGATTCAAATATAAATGGTCTGCCTATGTGGCGTTAGTTAATCACCCTGTGATATCAAGTTTGAAATATTTCTCCCATTCCTCACATCACCTGCAAATTAGTATATGACATACCAGAGGTGTTCCTCATGTCTCACTCACATCTGTCGAACTGCGAAATTACAATCAAGCAAGGTCATATGTATCCCCTCGGCTCCTCTACACTCTCAACAGCGTACCCGCCCCCCCCCCGCCTCTTTTTGGTCGTCTGCCATTCGAAATGGTTGAAACCGTGTTGATACGGTTTTTTCGTGGTCGTGCTCATTTGGTGTCCAACTCGTGACCAACTCGTGCCCAAGCTCCACTAAAAACCGTCATCAGATGGTCACCAAATGGTCTCGAACCCGTCACGAACAATCCCCCAGATGGTTCATTTGATGATGGGCCAACGACGGTTTTTCCGTGGTTACGGCGATTTTTTCGTTCTTCTGTGGCGCGGCTGGTTGGGGGTGCGCTGCGTGGTTGGCTTTTCTCGCGATTACTTTTACAGCGAATAACTGGCCGGTTTTTGAAACACCGTGGAAAACAGTATTCTTCGTATTTATGCTAGTTTGCTCGAATTTAGCTTGATTTTTTTTTCATATTCTGCACAGGAAAGCAGGCGTCTTTCTCTTTACGAGAACATAAAGGGTATTTTTCGCATGGTATTGAGTCCAGCTTACGTTTCAATGCCCCGAATATACTAGTGTAGATATCACTCAATCTTGTATATAAGATTACCAGACGGCTATCGCCGTCTGAGGCGACTTTCAATGTTTAAGAAGCAGAAACAGTGAGCACACTTGAAACGTGTGAAACATTTGCAACGTTTCTTGACAAATCATGAAATAAGATTCGATTTCGCTTGCTCAGCACTGGGAACCGATTCTCCTAGATATCTCTCCTCTTATTGTTAGATTTCTCCCCTGTTTGTATTTTATAGTATGCACAATTTTTATGGAATAAAGAGTTTAATAATAATAATAATAATAATAATAATAATAATAATAATAATAATAATAATAATAATAATAATAATAATAATAATAATAATAATAATAAAAAATAATAAAAGAATAATAATAATAAGAATATAATAATAAGAATAATAATAATAATAATAATAATAATAATACTAATAATCCTAAGCAATAATAATAATAATAAATAGAATAATACTCCTAATCAATAAAATCCTAATAAGCTAATAATAATAATAATAATAATAATAATAATAATAATAATAATAAGAATAATAATAGTAATAATAATAAGAATAATAATAATAATAAAATCTTCTTGGTGCAAATTAGTTCATCGCGTTTAAAAAAATAAGTTCTCTTTTCAGGTTTTTATGGACCCAGTTTCGAATTTTGAGAGGCTGTCTTTGGCAACAAATGAGCGAGAGGGCTTAAATCCCTTCAGTAGCCTTCCGAACGAGATTCTCGAGCTGATTTTCTCCAATATAAGGCCAAAAACTCTCATACGAAACGTATTGCCTATATGCCGCAGGTTCTACCAGTATGTTTTTTTTTCTTAATAGTAGTAGTAGTGAGAAAAAAAGGAGAAATTTATTGATTTATAAACATGATTATCTGTTTATCACTGACTACAATTATTGAATTTTACGCTTTAGTTTAGTGACTGCGTTAGTCGCAACCTTCCTTTTTGTAAAGATTCATTCGACAATGAGAGCGCGCTACGCGTGGCTCTTTTATTTTACTTTCATTCTTCTATGTTTCCAAACTTTACGTTTTCAGCATTCTCAGTAATGAAATGATGTGGCATCGGAAACTAAAGGTGTCGTTGTTTCAATCTTTTTACAGTACCAATGTGGCTTATATTTATGAGACAGGAAATATGCTACTGTAGATATGCATTTAAACCTACAAAAATTATCTAAACCTTATTTCCATAAACTATACGCAGAAATTTCGTAACAATACGCTGAAATTAACATAGTGAACGAGCAAAAAATGGTGTTTGAGTAGGACAAGTGAGCCACTTTCCCAAGGAGATAATATGTATGTAGTTACTCATCAAATAAATAATTATAATATTTGTATTACTTATTGAAAATAAATAAATCTATTTGCAGGATCATCCGCTGAACATTCGACTGTGTGAAGCAGAAATGAGCTCGGCCGATTTCTCCATCGTGAGGTTTGTTGAAACACAATGTCCTAATAAACGATTTATAATATAAAAAAAAGAACTACTACTACAACTACATGTTTCTGAGGCTTCAATTGACAAGAATCATTGAAGACGCATTTAAGATGGGAAATTTTCAAGAGTATTGAAAAAAGCTTGTTGAATGTGCTTTTCAGCCTTTCGAAAAAGTTCCATTTTAAATCGAACTTTTCAGGAATTCTTCAAACCTTTCCGAACCTAACGCGCCTTAAACTTTAAACCTATGTTTGTAAAATACAAAGTTAGAATATACATTTGCCTAAATCAAAATGAAATGAAAACAAAACTGCTTCTAGCGCAATAGTTTATTAGGTGTATTTTCCACTATTTCACTCGTTTTCTTTGTTTTAGAACCTACGATGCAATAGTAACAGAGGAAGCGCTTCCTAAAAATTGGAACGAAAAAGAAAGGTAAAACGGTCTATTTATGACTGCTTCTGCGAGCTCACAGCCAGGTCGAGCTGGCGGGGGATATTGTCCAGTACTTCAGAAAATTATCGTTAAAGGGACAGGCCCATCAAAGTGAACCTATATTTACGATACGTTCATGATGACTATCAAGCATTTTTATTACAATATAAACAAACTAAATTTCACCATTATTCGCCCTGGAAAACTTTTTTCCAATGCGCTTCACGCATATGTATACCATAAAACTGCAGATTTCAAAGCTATATATGCAAATTTTAATCGCATTATAATTTCACGATAAATTTGCACAGACGACAAGGATATTTGCGGCTTTACGGTATACATATGCGTTGAGCGGATTGGAAAAAAGTTTTCCAGGGCGAATAATGGTGAAATTTAGTTAGTTTATATTGTAATAAAAATGCTTGATAGTCATTATGAACCAAACTTAAATATAGGTTTATTTTGATGGGCCTGTCCCTTTAAATCACATTCATATTGTAAAGACAACTCACAAAATCATTAGTCTCGAGCTACATTAGTCTGTGACCGGGAAGTACCTTTTCATAGTTTTTTATGGCCGTTCATTTGCGTACTTTCTCGTCAATTATGTCCGGTTTACAGTGTTTACACTATACGATAATTTTTCTATCAGCTGCACATATGTTATTTTCTGTGTAAGACAGTCCTTATACAGGTTCCAATAAGATTTATCGCTGGGGTAAGTTACGCAGGAGCCTCCTGTTTAGCGTGCTCTTTGGGCTTTCTCTCGCTGGCTGTCAAAGAGAAAGCGAGAGAGCATGTTAAACAGGAGACGCCTGTATCCTACCCCAAAGGTAAATTATATTGAAACTGGCCTCAGGATTTTTTTTTTGAAACTGGCCTCAGATAGTTATCATCTAAGGGCAGTGAAACGAACATAGCTTTTAGAATAATGCTCCAATTATAGATACATTACTTCGCCAAATCGCGGCTGCGTGTGTACAATCAAACTGTTCAAGGATTCCGGCCGTCGGTTTTGTCTGTCCACAGCGCATAATGGCCTCCTAGACAGATATACCATAAAACTGTGGAGCGTGGACATGATGCATGTATGTATGGATAATTGTGTTGTTTTTAATCAGCTACTGGTAGAAAAACGCGCCTGTGCAAAGTAAAGTGTTGGATTATATTTTTTTTCAGGAGCGTTGCGCGGAGGACGATTCACTATTGTTTGAGTGTGATTCCAAAATACGGGGACAAATTAAGCAGATGGCAATGCACTCCAACAAACAGTTCGCCGCATCCATTGCGGACACGGTAAAACTGTGGGATGTTGGAAACTCTTCGATTAGGGTATGTATATTAATCCTTTGTTAGCGCGATAGCGCTAACATAGTTTGGGTTCAATAATTTATTTCCAGTTGCATGATTCTTTCAGTTGATATTGAAAACGTTTCTTCTATGCAAATACGTACGATAGGAAGCAAACACAAAATACAATCCCTATTCCTTTCTGTTCATCGAATGATGGTGGTTTGTTCTTACAAAAAAGACAAGGTACACAATTTTAGTTTGAAGGAATTAAAAATCTAACACGGAGGAACGAAAGAATAAATTTTAAAGGAGGAGGCTCACGAGATCTAAGTATGCGATTTCTTTCTTCTTATCGACAGATGATGGTATTTGCTTCCAATAAACATGCCTTATGAAGCAAAAGCTTTTAATTAGAAGGAATAATTCAATATAATGCTTAGCATTCTATCAAAATTTCTTACCATAGCCTTTGTAATTGTGTGCGTCTCGAGGGTATCTGGTGGTCTCAAAATTAGAAAATAAGGGTGCAACTGTAGCTAGATACCCGCGGGAGACATACAATAAGAGACCTTCGGGACACAAAGGTTACGGTCAAGAATTTTGATAAAATTCCAAGCATTATTCCTTCTAATTAAAAGCTTTTGCTTCATAAGGCATGTTTATTGGAAGCAAATATCATCATCTATTAATAGGGAGAAAGAATTCGTACACTTAGATCTCGTGAGCCTCCTCCTTTGAAGGAAATACCGGCCGGTTTTTGAAAAACATCGTTTCTATCTGAAGTCTCATGTACTTATGCCAATTTGCTCAAATCTAGCTCGATTTCTACTCGATCAAAAACCGGCCGGTATTTCGCTTTAAATACAATAGACAATCAATATTCAGGAGTTTTCCGAGCGAAATTATGGCCGCTCCGTGGGTGCAATGACCCTTTCCGACGGGATTCTAGCATGTTCCACGATCTTGGAAGATATTTCTCTCCTCGACGTGCGAAACGGAATGCAGGTTAGTAAGCTTGTTTATCGCCCTCGATCACTCTGCTGGAACGCATTCATCATTTCACTAACAAAATATTGTTAATTAAAGCGATATGCCGAGGTTTTTGAAACGCATCGAGTGCATCAGCATTATTACCCAACATATGCAAATGAACGCAAAGTAGAACGACAAATCGAGCTAAATTCGAGTAAATTAGCATAAATACATAAGAATTCAGTTGTCAGCGATGCGTTTCAAAAACCGACCGGTATTTCGCTTTAAATAGTAGTATTGAATTGTAAAACTGTTAGCTTTTGCCAAAAAATCATCTCTTCTGGGTAAGAACAGCACCGGTATGGCGCTACCGCCACTACGGGTTTCGCCACCACTCTATTTTTCATGGTTTCAAGATCGTGTCTAATCGGTTGTGTGCAAGCGGCGTGGTATCGGCGGGCAAGTTGCACGCCGTACCGTTTCGCGTGCATTTTTGCCGCCACCAGGTTGACAAATGCACGCTGCACGCCGTTGTCACGCGGCTTGAACGCCAAGTTTCGTCAGTGCAACTAACCACGTTTCAGGAAATTGCTCACTTTTCCTTTGCGGAACCCCCACTTTACGAACTCATGCAGTCACTCAGCATAAAGGTGAGCGCTTATTTCTACGTTCTCAGGCGCGCAGCTCGTTACCGCGTCCGCGGAAAAGAGACGTGGGAAATTATTGACATGGGAAAGGTGGAGACGCACAAAAAAGGGCCCGACTGTTTTGACTCTGTCGCGTGTTTTTTTAACGCTTCTGAATATCGGTTATACCGCTACCGCGCTGCGCGCCTCGAGACAAGAGTCTTTGGTCCGAACCTCCCTGTCTTTTCGTGATTTTCAAAAGGCAATAATTCCAATGCTAATCAAATCAAGCAGTTGTTTATCCTACATGCAAACGAAAATACATATCCCAACAATTCTAAACCAGGTATTATTATTATTAACACAGAAATCAAGAATGCTGTTTGCAACTTTACTCGACATAGGTTCACCTCGAATTGCACCTTTTTATAATTTCTATTGATACCTATGACGGTCAAAATGCGAAAATTGCCGAGCCAGGATCAAGCGCAGAAACTAAGCTACCTTGATTTTATAAAACAACTGGCGTACCGCAGACGTAGTTATACGGTACGCAAACTGTGTTACAAGTGCGAAATAGCGTGACAGGACTAGAAGCTAGAGGTGCAGAAAGTATTGTGATAGACAGACGGTGAATATAAGGTACCTGCATCTTCTAGCGTCCCCAGCCCTATCACGTTATTTCGCACTTGTAACACAGTTTGGCGTACCGTTTGACTACGGCTGCGGTACGCCAGAGGTAGTCGAGGTAGCTTTGAGCTTGATCCTGGCTCGAAGAGCAAAGGATATTTACTGCAATTTTCGCATTTTGACCGTCATATGTCATGCTATCAATAAAAATTATAAAAAAGGTGCAATTCGAGGCGAACCTATCCCTTTAAAAGAGTAATTGGGGTGTTTTCACCGTAATCGACCGAAAGAGTCGATATTTTATAAGACTTGAATTACAGGGCAATACACTGTACTGCTTGTACAATCATAAATTGTTAACCGCTGATGTAAGGAAGCTTGGCGCCCCCATTCAAATACACAAGTTCGAAAACGATGGATGGGGTTATGTTAGCATGAACTTGAGTGATGGTCTAATTCACTGCTGCCATACTGGGTGAGGAGATTTTACATGCACTATGGTCTTTTATTCCGAGCATTCATTTGCCGCCAATTTCCTGAGCTCGGCCCGCGAAACAAAAACCTAGAAAAGGCCTAGTTTCTCGGAAAACGCTCGCGATTCATTAACGGAGTAGTTAGATAGACAGCTCTCAGCTAGACAGACATAGACATCTAGATAGATAATGTCTAGTGGTTCGTGCGGAACTGCACATTTTCTTGCACATAATACATTTTCAACCACACTTTAAAGCGAACTACCAGGTGGTTTTTGTGACGCATCGAGCCGAGCACACCAACATTCTTAATCGACTTATTCAAATGACCATATATTAGAATAAAAAATCGAGATAAATTCGAGCAAACTAGCATAAATAGGTAAGAATTAAGCTGTCCACGATGCAATTCAAAAACCCGACGTTATTTCGCTTAATCAACATGTTTAGAGGCGAGATCAGCGTATTTCGACAGAGTGACCTGGGTCTCTGTTACAAATTTCAAGTCGAACATGATGTCCCGGTTCCATGCTTCATGTACGGAGTAATCAAAACTAAAGGGGCGATCTTAGCACATACAATAAGAGCTCTACGGGTACGTTATGTTTTTTTCTGTGCGAGACTGACCGCTGTGTGTGTGAAGACCAACAAAAGAAATTTTCGGATGAAAACTACTCTGCACGTTCAGAACCTTTTAGGTTTGGTTTGTTTCCTGAGCTTTATCTTGTTGTAGCATCGATTTTGTTTCGTTTTGGCACTAACGAACCGCAAGCTAATTTTCGCCGTGTATTTAGTACACAATATTTTCATGGCCGGCCAATGACCATGATAAAAATCGGCCGATAGGTACCATATCATTGCAATAAAAGAAATAAAAATAAAAATAAAATAAAAATAAAAGCAATGAAAAATTTAGATTTAGCACTAACGAGTAGTTGCAACATCTAAAATAGTATAGCATAGCTACAAAGGAGTTAAAGGGACAGGCCCATCAAAGTAAGCCCAAGTTTACGTATGTTCATAATTAATATAAAAGCATTTTTATTACAGTATATGCAAACCAATCTCCAACATTTACCCTGGGGAACTTTTTCCGATGAGCTAATCGTATATGTATACCGTAAAACTGCAGATTCCAAGGCTGCGTCTGCAAATTTTGATCACATTCTAATTTCGCGACAAATTTGCATAGACAGCTTTGATATCTGCAGTTTTACGGCATGAATGTACGATGAGCGCATCGGAAAAAGATTTCCAGTGTGAATGTAGGTGAAATTTGGTGTGTATATATTGTAATAAAAATACTTTATAAGCATTATGACCGTATTCTTTGATGGGCCTGTCCCTTTAAAGTGAGGGGGATCACTTCGCGATCGTTAGTTTTTACTTATTTTTTTATCAAGTGTAAAAAAAAATCATAGGCAATTTTGGCCACAATATCAAATCACAAGCTCGCGCTCGTCTAAATATGCTAATTTTTCGTTTAAATATGCTAACTCAAGGACACAATGTTACAGGGAAAATTATCCATTCTATTATCGTAATTATTCAGCAAAAAACTAACGATAGCGAAGTGAGCAAACCTCCGACTGCACTTCAGCCCCCCCCCCCTCCCCCGCTGCTCTGGGCACCAAAGTCGAAGTAGTACGCTCCAGATATAGCTTACAGAATGTGTGGCGAGCCCTGTCCTAGGACACTTATTTGGAATTTCAGGCTTATTCTCTCGGCTGTCAGCCTGTACAACTCGGATATTACAACAAGTTCGGATGTGAGCCAACGGCGGTGGACACACTGGACGGCGATATCGTTGCGGGTGACAGAAACGGGTCAATTACTGCTTGGACAAACTAAAAACTCAGCGTGGCGCACAGTAATGTTTGGCCAGGTCACAAATGGGGGGGGGTTAAAATATCAAATTTAGTGAACTACCAAGTCGCTGTTAGTGGCCTTATATTGTCAAAACTTGCGCAATAATTTGTTGTCGTAATAAATGTTATGTTATCCTGTCAATTGTACCGTTTTTTTCACGAAACCTGCATAGCATATTAAATATGAAAAATTAAAAAAAAAACATTCGCCAAAATATTGTAATCAGCGTAGTTGGGAACCGCACGAAAACACCAGAATCAGTGTAAAGAGTATTTGTACGTGCTAGCGCATTCGGGGTACTGCGGGCTGATGCTCATCCAGGATGCGAGAATATGAGCTTTTGTTGTACTCACAATTAGTACCTTTTTAGGAATGCCCAATGTGTTGAAAGTAATATGTTATCTGTAATAATGTACGAATAAATACTAATCTTTTAAGGCACTGAACTGAATATCTTTTATCATATTGCTTAATGCGCACGTTTAATGTGTTACTAATATTTTTTAAACGTAGAAGCTAAACACATCATTCCTTACAAAATATACCGGCACATTACTCTACCCAATATCAGCAGACTACACACTCTGGGATCCTTAATTTGGAAACCTTTTGTACCTGATTGTGATTATTATTTGGTGAACTACACTATCAAAAATAAACAAAGGAGTGATTTGAGGTGACTCCATCCCTTTAAATGGTCTTTGCTACACGTGGCAGGAGCATTCTCAGAAGCTAATACGCATTTAGAAAATATCGCAGCCGTAGCGGTACACAAAACCGCGTTGCAAATTGGAACTAGAGGGCTAGCCCCCACGTACGCCAAGAAAACAATTAAAGGGATAGGTTCACCTCGAACTGCACCTTTTTCACCTCGAACTGCACCTCGAAGTGCACCGAACTGCAACTTATAAAATAACTGGCTACCGTAGCCGCATTCAAACGGTACGCCAAACTGTGCTACAAGTGCGAAATAGCGTGGTGGGGGTGGAGACGCTTAACACCCTCTATATATTCACAACACTCTTTTGCACCTCTAATTTGACTACGGTAGCAAGTTGTTTTATAAAGCGAGGTCGCTTAGCTTTTGAGCTTACTCCTGGCTCGAGGAGCAAAGGAAATTTACTGAAATTTGCCCATTTTGGCCGTCATAGGTCACACTATCAATAGAAATTATAAAAAAGGTGCAATTCGAGGTGAACCTATCCTTTAAAGGATCAGGCCCATGTATAAAAAGATTCCCCAATGTTTCTGTGACAAATCTCTTCAAAATTTATTCAAACGTGGCTGAAACCCGGTTCGCATTATGCAAAACTGGGAAATATATTTGCAGAAGAAGACCCTCAGAAACACACTTTCTTTTGGTGTTTCAACCCATTGAATTTCCAGAAACCCGTTTGTTTCTTACTTTACTTTACTTGTGGGTCTTCTTTTGCTAATAAATCACATCAAGTTACATATTATGCAAAACGGCAGCGGACTTTTTGTAATCCCGATGTTTATAATAGAACCAGGTGGACGAACAGCCCTGGCAGGCTCACTCCGTCTGGAGGTGGGATCGGCCTTCGGCTTTACCCATGTTACGCATAAAAAGAGTGGGAATTCATATCATATCGTGCCTGAGATGCACTGATATGTGTCTGCTCTGAGATGCAAGTACGCTCTGAAACGTAGAAAGGTAACTTCGGAGGTGGTTGGCTTCGTTCCTGGGTGCGCAGGCACCGCGCACCAAGCCACCCCAATTGGAGAGCACGAGCAGCCAGCCGCGCAAATTGGAGTGCGGGCGTAGCCAGCCGCGTACCGCGCAGAGGGGGCGCACCCAGCCGCGCACTGTGCAGATGGGGCGCACATAGCCGCGTAGGTTGCAAACTGAGCGGCTGGGTGCGCGGTGCCTCGGGGGCTCTCACCTCTCACCCCAGCCTAGCGCGCGGGGTGGGGGGGGGGGGGCAGCTGCGCAACCAGCCACGCAATTTCGTCTATATCCGCTGTTTTTTCTTTCTGAATATTCTATAGGGGCGTGCCGAGTGCTAGGGAGGGAGCGGGAAGGAGGGGGGGGCAACCGCGTAGGGTGGCAAAAAAGAAGGACTGGAGCGCCACTGGCTGGGGGTGCGCATTGCGGTTGTAGACCAGAGGCCGTTCCACCAACATTTACTTCTGTCATAAATTTTTGACCATCAAAAAGATACTTAGGTTAAAGGGATAGGTTCATCTCAAATCACCTCTCTCTTTATTGTTTTTATTAATAATAACACAAGTATCATTCACAATGAAAATTAAATCAATCACAAAACAATACGTCTCGCAGAAGAAGCTTCCGTTATTGGAAGCTAGGTGATCGGAAGCTAAAATCTAAACGCAAAAACTTGTACCGTACAGAGATAGCGCGGGCTAATGGCAATTAGCCAAGGTACAAACTACACTCGGCAGGACATTATTTCGCACGGTGAATTATCATTTAATGGCTTAGCCGAGTGTAGTTTGTAACTTGGCTAATTGCCATTAGCCCGCTCGATCTGTGTACGGTATTAGTTTTTGCCTTTAGATTTTGGTTTCCGATCACCTAGCTTCCAATAAAGGAAGCTTCTTCTGCTAGGCCTATGGTTCTGCGATTGATTTAATTTTCATTGTGAATGATATTTGTGCTATTATTAATAAAAACAATAAAAAGAGAGGTGATTTGAGATGAACCTATCCCTTTAAAGGAGGAGGCTCACGAGATCTAAGTGTACGATTTCTTTCTCCTTATCGATAGATGATGGTATTTGCTTCCAAGAAACATGCCTTATGAAGCAAAAGCTTTTAATTAGAAGAAATAAATCAATATAATGATTAGAATTCTATCTAAATTCTTGACCGTAGCCTTTGTGTCCCGAGGGTATTTGCCTCTTATTGTATGTCTCCCGCGGGCATCTAGCTATAGTTGCACCCTTATTTTCTTATTTTGAGACCCCCAGATGCCCTCGGGACACACACAATTATAAAGGCTATGGTAAGGAATTTTGATAGAATTC
>JAANDG010001012.1:0-27542 GCA_036852015.1 Pelodera strongyloides | reverse complement strand
CCTAGCAAACCCCAGGTCGAGCAGTTTGACAGTGTATTGATGCTGGTTGAAGTTGAAGCCAATGTTCTTTGGTTTGATGTCCTAATACGTAACTAACTTACAGTTAGATTACTTCAAAGGGTAGGCACGTGCCGAGTTTCAGACTCCCTGGTTTTCTCCAATAAAGATAAGACCGATCTTCACAATCTTTATTGTGCACCAACGTTTCGGCTAAAAAGCCATCATCAGGGTGATTACCTACAAAATCTCAAAATAAACACGCTTTCTGATCCTCGACTTCTGATCCAGGAGGCTATCTCTATTAGAGAGAAAAGCCGTCACTGAACAAGAAGTTTGAGCGTTGCTCTTCATCAGCTGTCCGTCCTCTGTCTCTCAATCTCTCCGTCTCTCTCTCTTGCCTCCTAGTTAGTGTGTGATATAGTGATGTACCATTTCCTTTGTAGGTTTGTGAGTTCGCTGTGGTGCGTTGCGGCCTTTGTGTTGCGACCACCAATTTCATGTTTTGCTCTCACATTTTCCTCTGATAATTTTTGCAGTGTTTTCGAAAAATTAGCTAGATTTATAGTTTTGCATTTGTTTACTTAATTAGTATTCATTGTGCTATTTGCGTGTTTATATGGATTTTTGTTTGTCGTTACAATGTGTTTATTTTGAGTTTTTGTAGGTAATCACCCTGATGATGGCTTTTTAGCCGAAACGTTGGTGCACAATAAAGATATGTGAAGATCTGTCTTATCTTTATTGGAGAAAAACCAGGGAGTCTGAAAAGCTCGGCACGTGCCTACCCTTTGAAGTATTCTTGCACGGACATCCCAAATGGAGAGGAGAGACCCAACTTGCTGATACAGTTTAGATTCTTCATGTCTGTATGTTTGCATACATCTCATTTAAATAATACATATGACATATATTCATATCATATATCCTTCATATATGAGATAATACGATGATTGAAGAATATATCCCCGACCAAATATGTAGCAGAAAATGCCCGGCCACTGACCCGGTGCATGATGCTTAACTCTTGAAGGTGTTCGAGCGCCCAGAGTAGTTGAATTGCTATCCATGCAATCATTTCAAGACGATTGTGCATGGGGTCGTTTCTGAATTTGTTGCACAAACATTGTGAAATTTCAGCTTCACTGCAGAGTTCGAAAGCAGTGTCTACTTCTTTTGCATCGGAGCTCCCAAAACAATAAGTCTATTAACAGAGTGCTTTGTAGATCAAAATTTCCGGTACATTTATGTACTTTGGAGTTGTCGTAAATGGCTAAAAATATTGTGTTGGTGTCGCAAGCCCAGTGTTGATCTACTACCCTTGTTGATAACATTGCTTTTTTTTTGAAATATAAATGAAGTCAAAATACGAACTGAATGAAATCGTGTAAGTTGCAATCCATCTTCTCAAGCACGATATAGAATAGCGGCTTTACGACGAAGACGTCCACGAAGGACACAATCTGAATATTAGATTTAATTATCTTTGTTTTCAGCCTGACAAAGTAATTCTATCCTTGGTTTGATGCAGCAAAGCAGATGGTTATACTGCATATAAATAAAAAAATATTGAGAAAATATTTACATTTGGATGCTTGCATAAACGAAGCGTCTGCCACTCTCTTGTCAGCTGCTTCGCTTGCTCTTCATTTAATTCGACCAGGTTAAAGACTTTCAAAACCACGGGCTTGTTCTCTTGATGCCTGTCGATTGAGCACCTAAAGTACACGGTTTTAAAATATATATCAGAAAAATACAAGTGTCCCTAGCTTCTGTTCTCTTTCGATTTTTTTTGCGGCCAAACGGTTATATTGATTTAGATCTTATCGCTGCACTTAAAGGGATCGGCTCACCTCAAATCGTGTCTTTTTTTTGTTTCTTTATTTTCTATAAGGGATAATAAAAATTTGGAATACAAAAAGTAGTGTTATATTTCAATACTCACGAAGATATTAGGTGATAAAGTGGTGGATCGATCGGCCCGAAATGAAAAAGTGTAATTGTCCTGCCTTGTTTGTATGGGACAATTAACACTTTTTCATTTCGGGCCGATCGATCCACCACTTTATAACCTAATATCTTCGTGAGTATTGAAATATAACACTACTTTTTGTATTCCAAATTTTTTTTTTTATTATCCCTTATAGAAATAAAGAAACAAAAAAAAAAACAGACACGATTTGAGGTGAGCGATCCCTTTAAAACTACCACCTCTAAAGAAAACATTGATTCTGATAAGCTTCTGCGTAAGCTTCAAGCAAAATGCAGCGTTGAATGGAGGGTACTGGTCACGAATATATTGTTTTATTGTAAATAATGGTTCCTAAGCTCCTTGGCCTTGATGACGGTTCTCTCTCTCTCTCGCTCTCTCTCTTCTCCTCTCTCGCTCTCTCTTTCTCTCTCTCATCTCTCTCTCTCTCACATGTCTCTCCTGAAGAACCTAGCAAGACATATCTGGGTCTCCAACGATGATAACCTGTGGTTAAAGGGTCAGGCCTATTTCAAATGACCCCTATTCTTTGATGATTCCATCTGATTCTCCATGTCAAATATAGTAGGTGCAATATTTTTCTAATTTTCAAGCGCAAAATTCACGCAGTATTCAGCAATTTACCCCTGCCAGTCATACCCAACTATTTATCGCATTTGTCACGCCCCTTCGCGCTAATTGGGCAATATGCTCTATTGGGCGTGGCAATTGCGATATCGGCCACTCATCGCGAATGGGCGTGCCAACTGCGATGGATAGCTGTGTATGACTGCACACGGTAAATTGCTGAATAATGAGTGATTTTTGCGCTTGAAAATTAGAAAATTATTGCATCCTACTATATTTGACATGGAGAAGCAGATGGAATCATCAAAGATAGGGGTCATTTGAAATGGGCCTGACCCTTTAAGACATACAAAACTTTAGCTTGATTTCCGGCGTCGAAAGTTCGTACGGAGCCGTCCTGCAACAATCAATTTTACAGAACATTTTGGAAAGAAATATACGTGCATGTCATGGGGACCCCATTTCAGTGTCAACCCTTCCCGTATACGTGGATTTATGATAACATCTGATCACGACAACTGATCTCCTGTGGCAAACACCAAGAAAATACTTACCAATGGGAAGAACCTTGCTGGGAACATGATCGAGCCAGTTCCTTCACCCCTCTTGTTCTTCATGACGACTCGCTCCATAGATATCGTCTAATTCTTTTCTTTTGTTATTGAATTGACAGTGCCAACACGATGTTCTAATAAAAAGATACTAGCACACAATTCTTATAACACATTAGAAAAATTTGAAAAACGAACAGCTACAATCAGAGAAGAGTGTGGGAAAATAACTGAGGTCACATAACTTGAATATATGTACTACACTTCGCCGTTCTCAAAGGGTATCCTGGGAAAATAAGGCTTTTTCACTCACTAGCTCAAAGAAAAAATCGAACAGAAAGCACACACGTTCACCGTGTTCTTATCTATGCAGGATTGGCACGGTGTGCGAAAAAGGCTTTTACTTATTTTATTGTTTGTTTATTTAAATACGTCAAAAGAGAATACGTCAAAGCATCCGAGAAAGAAAAAATAACGGACACGGAAAACACAAACAATTGACATGACGGTGATAATATTGGCAATGAAATGAAATAAAAAGGATTGACAAAGGCGAATAAGCATTGGTATCGAGCAAGTATCAGAGCCAGTGACGTCAGTCAACCTCAGTTGTTAACCACTTATTGTTAGATAGAATATTTTCAATGATAAGAACGCAAAAAGAAATTTCTCTTTGTTGGGTCAATTCGAGTCAAGTTTCTTTTTATCATTCAAACCTGCTGTTGGGACTAGCGCTCAACTTTCGTGAAACGCATGTCTATAGGAGATGTGGATTATGCAGTACGAATTAGAATGGGTTGGATGTCGGATAGAATGGGTTTGCAGCCCGAATTAGCATGCTAACTTGGATACATATATGAGTGGCACATAATCTGTTTATCCCAAGATCGACATGTAGCCGGATGCGGACGTGGACGTGTTGTGCTGATGGACCTGGTGTGGAGCGAGCAATGACATGCGTGTTGTGCTGGACCATCTACAGAAAAAAGAAGAGTGCTGTGGTCAAGAAGCCTCAGGCCCAATGGAGGCCGAGTGGGAGTAGAGAAGCAAGATGCCCCTCCTGCGTATATGAAGAGGATACGACTCGACTCATGTTTCCGTTTCTAATAAAGATGGGGCTTCGGCCGCTCGCTACCGTGTTGCTTTCTGTTACTAATTCATGTTTCATTTATATTACTGCTCGTCGGCGTGGCTACTTGTTGCTTCTGGGATCATCTCTGTGAAGGATTGGCACTCCTTTACACCTGCACTAAATGGACGATGGACCACTAAATGAACTACAAGAAACGGTATCTCTAGCCAATCCCTTTCGACCCCTTAGTCACAGACAGGATTTTATGGTAAGCAGTGGTATATGCAAAATAACTTGTTGTGCATCGCAAAATGATAGGGTGAAGATAACAGATCAACACGTTCAAGAAACCACATGATAATGAGGAAATATGCAATATCTAGGAAACTTGAACACATTTATTTTTTTCTTCATCAACGTACACATAGATTTGCAAAAAAGTCGGGGCGGAGCCGAGATGATCGGCCAGCCACGGACGGTGCGTGAAGTAGTTTATGTTCTTCTATGTTATGTTGTTTCATCATTACTGGCGATGAGAGTGTCAATTTCTGAGCCTCAGAACATAGGATGAGTACCTGAGCTGCCAGAGGCCGTTTTCACCAAAATTTACTTCTGTCATAAGGGTACTTCGGTTAAAAGTGTGCGGTGCTTACTGTATCACCAAAACATACTTTTGCCAAAAAGGTACTTAAGTCAAGCACCCTTGTTTACAGAAGTACACAGTACACTTATAACTTATAACACCGGGAAACCTCCCAAGGTACTTCAGTATTTTCATTGTTTCAATTGTTGGCAAATTGCCAATCCTGTAATTAACTGTTGCTGCGTCGAAATGAAAGGTTACATTTACTTCTGTCAAAAGCTTACTTAGGCTGTAAGTACCTTTTTGATGTTCAAATTTTATTGGTACAGCAGAAGGTGACACCGGCCTCAGTCTGGAGTGCAATTTTTAGCCTCGCTAAACAAGCCGTTTACTGGACGGTGCTTTGTTTATTTTGGTTCTCACTAACGTTATCTTCAAAACCTACGCTTTTTTGAAGTCCAACATGCAAAACTGGGTTGACATTCCCTTCAAAATATTCGAACTGTATTATGTTATTTTTGTTCATTGATGTTAGTAAGTAGCGTGGAGCACATTTGAAAATAATAGAAACAGAGAATAATAAAGATTTATTGACTAACACGAACATGAACCTATGATTAAAAAGTAAGTATACTCGAAAAGTGACGCATGAACTATTTCTATTTGTCATAAAGCGAAATGAAAGACACACTCATCTTCGCCAATTCACATACGGAAAACCCGGCATACGGAAAGCGAAATGACGGCCAGTTTTTGAAACGCATCGTGGATAACTGACTTCTTACGTATTTATGCTAATTTGCTCGATTTTTCATTCTAATTTATGTTCATTTGCCTAAAATGCATACGCATGCTGGTGTACTCGATGTGTTTCAAAAACCGACCGGAAGTCCGTATTACAGTAATACAGCAAACTTCTGACAGGCTTTTAAAATAACAAACTTATATGGCTTGAGGTAACCAGTAATAAGTGATGTGAGAAATTTGAACGCTCTGAACAAAAAGAAAACAAAACAAAAACACACAAAACAACAGACTGTTATTAAGAAAATAAAGTATTGATCTAAATGAACGTAAACAAAAACGATAAGTATAACACTTTCAGACACACTGAGCATAAAAACTGGCATTGCTGTCTGATTTTATGCACACGTTCAAATGGGCAGCATTTCACTGCGAGGATAATTAAATCGGCAGCAAATCATCATTATACACCATTCGCCGCTGGAACTCGTCCTTGTGGATCGTAACTAATATTCTGCCTTCTGATCTCGTTCTGGAGCATGTCTAAAAACGTTTTATTTGGAGTATTTGCAACCACAAAGCGTCGAGATAGCTTCAAATCATTAAACGATTGAATCGACATACTGGCCGGTTTTTAAAACTCATCGTAGACAACTGCATTCTTATCTTTTATACTAAGTCGCTCGAATTTAGCTCGATTTTTTATTCCAATTTATGTTCATTTGCATAAGCTGCATAATAATGATGGATGTGTTTCAAAAAGTGGCCGATATTGCGCTTTAATGTTTTATTTTATTTCACTGTATTCCTTGTGAGATAAAGATTAAACTGGTCAGGCGTAGATCATGTCACAAACACGCGAACGCGGGAGCATATAACAAGCTTTGACAGTTTCATTTATCCACAAAACGAGCAACTATTATTCAGTCTAAATCAAGGACACATGTGCTAGTGCTCAGCGCAGTCCAATCGGTTCGATACAGGCATTATTTTTTAAATAAATAGTGAGGTTGAAAAATACTTTAGTGAAATGAATATTGGACAATTAATTTCCATGCAACCTCCACACGCAATTTAAATATAAAACATTGGAATGCACTTCTAAAAGTTTCAAAATCCCTTGTCACACCTGCCCTTTAAGAATTAAAAATATGACCCACCTCTGTACGACGGTGACTCTCTTTTCTCGCAGTAGACAACCTAAAAAACAGCAAATACATTCAGGATGTTAGCGCAAACTATGCGAACGATACTGAATTCACTAAACGAAGGTCGATAGGTTACCCACATTATACGGCCTCAAAAAGCGCGAGTTCAGACACGATTTGGCATTGTATCGTCTCTGATGATCGAATGTGAGCACATTTTCCAGCAAATCATAGAAGTCATCCTCCACTGAAAATTGATTTGTTATAAGTATGTAAGATTAGGAAACGTGACAAGAATCTGAAGATATTGTGAGCAACTAGCTTTCACCACTATCATCCCGATCGTACGACGTTCTTCTTTGTTCAGGAGTGGTCTAATTTTCAAAGACTGTACTCAGAGGACTTGAACTGTGGCGTATGCACGAATAACGGGAGTCTCCACGGATGGGGGAATTTGTCCCAGCGTGTCTCTGATTTGTGTGATCCCACTCTTTCTCTCACCTCCCACTGGGAGGCTGGGAGCATATTTCCCGCTTTCGTCCAGACGGCCACAAAAGAATGAAAGTAATCAATGTTTTTGGGTGCGACCGTAAGAAAATACAATGAGAGCGGGACTAAGGACCTGTATTTGGTGAATTATCGTGTATCGATCGTGCCAGTTCAAAATCGAGCCGTTCGACTGGAAGAGCATTGCGAATGGACGAAGTTGTTGGCACATTATTACCAACACTCCTGTTGCCGTACCTAAAAAAAGTAATTGCTCTTTTTTTCAGAATATTTTTTTTTAACATCCATACGAGTTTACACACGGGTACGTGCTTGCGCACTTAAAGCAAAATACCGGCCGGTTTTTGAACGCATCGCGGACAACGTACTCGATGCGTTTCAAAACCCGGCAAGTATTTCGCTTTATGGCAATCATAGACGACAATTAGCATATTCTAACTCGCTGGAATACATTCTTGGTGTTTCATGCAGCCTGTATGCAACATGCAAAGCTTGGCTATGTACAACCAATTTTTTTCCAATTTGTGCATCCTGAAGAATAGGATGTTCCAATGAGTCTCTGCTACGTCATACTGTCCCGAGAGGCGTAGCTTACCCTAGCCGTTCCTTGTAATCGGCGGGGACTCCGCAAATTTGCACCACACGGCGTTTCATTTCTGAACCGGTAGTGACGGGATGTTCGGGGTCGTTATTGAATAGAGGACGAATTAGGAGAACTTCGCATAACGTGACGAAAATTGACCAGACATCCACTGAACATAACGAGTAGCAAGGAAAGATAAATTATGGATTGTCCAAACAAAACATGTAATATAATACAACAATGCTACTGTTGCTTTACTCGACAAAGCTGTACGTTGCATATATTTTTCTAATGAATTGTATGTGTGCGTAATAAATTATTATATGGCTGATCATTACGGTTTTAGAGTAAATGGTACCTTTGAATCCATAATTCGGTAGACCGAAAAGTACTTCGGGCGCCTGGTAAAGTGGTGTTCCACGATTAGTTGACAAACCCTCCTGGTTGTTCTGCGCGATTCTAGAACGGAGATTAGGAGACGTCAGAATATTGGAGCGAACCAGAAAATTTTTGGCAGCAAGCCACCGGCAGGTTAAAGGTTAAGGTTAGAATCCGTCTTTCGTAAGAGAACTGAACTCCGCGCGGGTCCGTGCCTGAAATTCACGGTCCGGACTGCTCTAAACATTGGCTTGATGTCCCGCCTGCTCTGAGCCCTTGGTTTCAGCTAGTTCACGTCCATGGCCAAGGATAGCGATTGAGCACATTTTTCCTCCGCAACCGAAATTGCTACCAGTGTACTCTAATGAGAAGGCTTAGTCTGCCCGGAGCATGAGCCGAACCGACGAGCCGCAGTGCCTGCGCGTGCTCTTGAGGCAGCGACTTAGACACTGCGCCACCTGCCCAGTAAGCCACCGGCAGGACTAGGATGAGGCCCACGTTCGCTGTAGGGAGCTTTTCATACCTTGATGAACACCTCCAATGTCCTATCGTCTAGAGAACTACGCAGAACACGCTCGTTATCTTCTACCTTTCGATAAACGCAAGTGTTACCTGGCCAATCCGAGATCTAGTAGTTTAAGCGTGCATCCATTTTCGTTGAAACCAACATTCCGGGGTTTGATATCCTGTAATATAATGCAATTTATTGAAACAGATCACCCGGTTCTTCTAGTTTTCCAGCCTATTGTCGAAGTTACCAGTACCAGTGTGTTATAGAATGTTACCAGTGCCAAATTATATGTAATCATAAGTCGGACCCTGTGCATGATACAAGATTGTTCAAGGTAGTCAACGGCATGTAGAAGCTGCACGGCCATCCAGGCCATTACGTCCACGCGCGCATTATCGTTGCTCTCGCCATTCTCGATGGATTTCTTGAAGCCCCTAAATCACAGGAAATAGAAAGAATTAAAGCGAAATACCGGCCGGTTTTTGAAACGCATAGTGGACAACTGGATTCTTACGTATTCATGCACATGCTTGCTCGCATTTAGCTCGATTTATAGTTCTAATTTTTATTCATTTGCATAAGCTACATAAAATGCTGGTGTACCCGACGCGTTTCAAAAAAAAACGGCCAGGTTTCTCTTTAAAGGGATCGGTTCACCTTAAATTGTGTCTGTTTTTTTTGTTTCTTTATTTTCTATAAGGGATAATAAAAATTTGGAATACAAAAAGTAGTGTTCAATTCCAATACTCACGAAGATATTGGGTGATAAAGTGGTGGATTGATCGGTCCGAAATGCAAAAAGGGCAATTGTCCTGCCTTGTTTGCTACTGTTGGCAAACATACATGTGATAGTGATAAATAGAGGGGGAATGTGAAAACGGGATAAAGAAAGAGGAGAAAGTGAATGAGAAAGCGGAAGAGCAAATCCACAACTTAAAGGGAATATCAACCCACATTTCTGCAACATGGCTGCCGTTATTTTATATTTTATGTCCGTATGCAATTACATTATTGCCAGCGAAAAAAATTAAACATCAAATTAAACTTTTATCTATCTATCGACCACATTTTACTGACTAGCTTCTCTGATTCGAGAGAAATGAGTTAATAAAAAAAACAAGTAGGTAAACCGAAGTGCAATCGAAATTATTTGCATAGAACACTAACTGTATATACTCGTGCAGGTTTGTTTCCATCTTCTCTAGAACAATATAGAAATTCGGCTCAATATGAAATGCGCTCACGTAGGAGACAATCTGAAATAAAATACCGAATAATTTCTTAAAAACCCAGTGTATCATACTTGTTTAGCTTATTTATTTGGTGACATCTTCAGTTAATACTAATAGATTTAGTGCGGCTCTGATGTACAAAAACGAGAAGTAACAGTAGAAAGACACATAGAGACGGAGCAGGGAATGCAACTTACGTTAAGGGAATAACTTACATTTGGGTGTTTGCAGAGTCGAAGCGTTTCCCATTCTCTTAAGAGATTCTTGGCCTGGTCTTCCTTTCTAGTTATTATACCAACATCTCTAGGGTTATCGTCGATCAAACGAAATCTTTTAACCACCACGTCTTTGTTCCCATCGGTACGGTCCACCGTTACGCTAAAAATAATGAGGTCCACCATTAAGCTAAACTCACTTAGGGAACAATTACGATGCTTGAAAGGAAGTTAGGAGCTAGATGGGTAGTAAGCAAACACCTTTACATATAATGCATACGTGGGACAATGTCACACATACCATACGGGGGAGGGGGGGGGGGTTGGTATATACCAGAAAGGAAGTGAAAAAAGTAAAAACCCACAATACACCGCCTTGAACGCCAAGTCCACACAAGTGCACGCGTCTGTCCTAAAAACACATGATTACACTATACAATTTATACATCATTGTTGAACTTAGTTTTCATTGTTGTATTTTGAAATGGAAAAATACTACCCGTTGATTATTACTACTACCATGAAGGGGAACATTACCCAACATATTGAATAAGAGTACCCCGTCAATCGAAGTTCCCCATCCCTCCAGAACCCCGTAATATTTCGAAAGACATGGGAGGTGTAAAACGGGGTAGTAATCTTCAGTGTGTGGCCTTCAGTGGGTGGGATAGCATTATTCAATCCTTTTTTTTTAATTCTGGGCGACGTTTCACACATTTTTATCCCCGCCCCGCAGCACCACTGATGATATTCCGCAGATGCGCAACGCACCTAATATAAGGCCGACGAAAACAATTTTCGGTACTCCGCAAGTGCGAACTCTACACACTTGGCCCTGGCGAACCCCGCCCACCACGGAACTCTATTTTGACGAACATGCGAAGTCTCGAGTTGTCTCAACAGGTGTTGTGATACCGCGCAACTACGACTGCGTATCACCTAACTAACTGAGCTACGAGGTTATGGGAGAACTAGATTCCCTCGATTACGTGTTTACCAGTTTCAGCTTTGTATGCAATGTATTGATGCACACGGTCCCTTCTTAGTATGATGGTGTCCTTACCGCACCAACATCTTAGGGTACCTTTTGGTTTGCGAGATTATAATTACAATGGTAATGCAGTAAATGTAACGTAGTTACCAAAGGACAGAAACGGCCGATCAATGTGATAGTTCCATCCGCTTCTCCGTTAGGTTTTACAACGTCGGCTTCTACAACCTCGTCCATTTCCATCGAAAATCTAAAAAGAATCAGGAAATCCATTCAAAAATTATACGGTAAGCACGAAGAAGTTCACGTTCCAGGTTCCAGCACTCAATCAGTCAGAACTAATAAAACAAAGAGTAATGAGACATGTATTGAAGAATCGTACTATATAAAGTTGGGAGCTTTGTTTGTTTGTTTGTTTGTTAGTTAGGTAGATTGATTGTTAGTTTCTTTGATTGTGTGTTTGGATGATGTGCGTTACGCTCATGAAGTAAGATTGGTTCAGTAGTTCACGTTCCCGTGCACTGAGCATAAATGCATAAATAAAATAAATGGACTAGAAAGTCGCCTCAGGCGGCGTAGCCGTCTGGTATAAGATAAAAAACACGAGAACTGGGTTCATCTTTTCCTACTGAACGATGAAAAATATTGAGCCTACAAAGTGAACAAAGTACTTACGCAACTCCTGTTACAGTTTTTCGGTTTCATCTGTCATAATAAATAAGTAGATGAATCATATTCACTTGGAGAGGCTGCAAAAGGGTGTAAACTCTCGGAAGCACGGTACACGATGAAATTTGATTCACGTTTGAAATAGGAAAGTAGCAGGGAAATAAGGAACAGTACACTAGTCCACTAAAAAAGAGAAGCCTGGCCTGGGTCCACTAACAATTTTGGAGCATTTAAGCTTACTTTAATTAGAAGTAAAGCGAAAGACTGAAGCTAATTCAAATGTCGAATGATCGAAAAAAGTTGTACAGCACGCCAAAGATAAGAAGTGATTTTTTTGTTGTGTATAAAGAAGAAGTGATTACAGACTAAAGAACTAAAGATAAGATCATTTAAGTCATGGAATAGGCGCGTAGGGTAAATGAGCACTGACACATCTGCACACGATATAATTAATTACAATTTAAGGAAGCAAAAGAGAGGGATCAAATTGAAATGGAACGCACTTAAAGGGATCGGCTCACCTCAAATTGTGTCTGTTTTTTCTGTTTCTTTATTTTCTATAAGGGATAAAAAAATTTGGAATACAAAAAGTAGTGTTCAATTTCAATACTCACGAAGATATTGGGTGATAAAGTGGTGGATCGATCGGCCCGAAATGAAAAAGTGTTAATTGTCCCATACAAACAAGGCAGGACAATTAACTTTTTCATTTCGGGCCGATCGATCCACCACTTTATCACCTAATATCTTCGTGAGTATTGAAATAGAACACTACTT
This sequence comes from Pelodera strongyloides, assembly GCA_036852015.1. Taxonomy (NCBI): domain Eukaryota; kingdom Metazoa; phylum Nematoda; class Chromadorea; order Rhabditida; family Rhabditidae; genus Pelodera; species Pelodera strongyloides. The sequence continues at coordinate 15,027 of JAANDG010001012.1, read as the reverse complement.
TTTGTATTCCAAATTTTTATTATCCCTTATAGAAAATAAAGAAACAGAAAAAAACAGACACGATTGAGGTGAGCCGATCCCTTTAAAAGAGAGCGAGAGAGAGAGAGAGAGAAAAAGGAAAAGGAAAAAGAAATGAAAGAGAGGAGAATGCGAAATACCTGAAAGAGCAACCGTTATAGAGAGGTATGAAAAATTTCCGTTGCAAAACATTTCATGCACAAACATTGCACCAAATAAACATCTAGGAGAGGTTAAGAGTCGATATTTCGCTTGACAAGCTGATTTATGCACTCAAAAGGAAAACGGCAGAAAAGAGGCTAGGGGAACATAGTTTCAACAGGAGAAAAAAACGTAACATGTGAATGTAAAGAGCCTATCTTCACGTAGTGATGCATTTCAATGCAAGCATGTGATTTGCACAGATAAGACAAGGCGTGGCAAACAAAGAAATATGCCTTTCAAAAACAACTCATAACAAGTGGGAAGTTCTGATTAAAGGAACGCAGTCACTTCAGATTCGTCTTTTTATTTACTTTGTGTATTAATGATGACAAGACGACGATGGTCTGACAGGTCTCATCCTATACAGCTTTATTGTCAGTCGAATATAGCGTAGTTCTATATAGACGATAAACGGATACACAAACAATATAATGCAGAAAGCGTAGAACTTTACTTGCAAAGCGAGTACTCTTGAACGGTTGATATTTTGATATACTGGTTACTGGTAAGAAGGTAAACATAAATAAAAATACAAAGCAAAATTCTCATTTTTTATTCAATAGGCACCGATATTTTTTTATCTAAAAGTAATTGGAAGGAAAAGACTAGCCAATAGTGGTTTACGTTTGCGGAAAGAATCACGCTCATAAATATAAATCATTAGAAATATATTAGTACTAATAGTATATAAAAAAAAATGAAAATTGGCAAGGAGGCAACTCAGAGGTCGTATGAACTTGATGTTGACTGACAGTTGCAGTGATTGACTGTGGGACCCCAATGCGATTGATTGCGGGAAAAAATTGCGCAATGTTATTCATCCGGCGACCCTCTTCATTGTTTGTTTGTTATACAAAGCGCTGAGAAAACAATACACTTGGGCAGTATTAATCAATAATTTCTTCTAATAAATTAAATAAATTAAATCGTCAACCTCTTTCCCCTTGTCCCTTTTCCCCGAATGCAATACGGAAACTTGCTTTCAAAATATGTATTTATAGTGTAATTATGTTTGTTGGAGCGGTAGGCGTCTTCGATTCGACGCTTCATCCTTTGTTCTCGTACCATTTTCCTTGCGCTCGAACTTCATCGCATAGAATTTCTAAAAAAAAAGCTGTGTCCTGACACGAAGTACAATGTGTGTTTTCGAAGCGAGTAAAAAAATAACTCACTTTTATATTCGGGTTTTTGCGGGGCGTACCTCTGAAATTTATCACAATCAATATTGAAGTAGAAATGCATGGGTTTGAAGTTACAAAATACAAAACGGCCTCAATGGAACATACGTGGAAATTGTTTTCTTGTAAGAATCTGTGGCTTAGACATTCTTGCACAGAGTATCTCTGTTTATAATCGAAGGTTAGCACATTTTCCAGCAAGTCGTAGAAGTGCTCCACTAAAGATATTTTTTCTTCTATATCAGGCAGGTGATACGCACACACTCACGCACACGCACTCACACTACTCACACGGACGGCACGGAACTCACGCCGCACGCACGCACACACGTGTGCATTCATGGACCTTAATTACTACTACACAAACACATCGAAGGAACAGTATATGTATTATGGATGCATATCTACTACCTCGTACTATGTAGAAGAATCTTACAATCAGTCTCACCGTTTTCGGCATTTCTTGTGTTAAAGGGTCAGGCCCATTTCAAATGACCCCTATTTTTGATGATTCCATCTGATTCTCCATGTCAAATATAGTAGGACGCAATATTTTTCTAATTTTCAAGCTCAAAATTCACACACTATTCAACAATTTACCGTGGGCAGTCATACCCAACTATCTATCGCAGTTGGCACGCCCATTCGCGCTCATTGGCCAATATCACAATTGCCACGCCCAATAGAGCATATTGCCCAATTAGCGCGAAGGGGCGTGACAACTGCGATAAATAGTTGGGTATGACTGGCAATGGCAAATTGCTGAATACTGGCTGAATTTTGCACTTGAAAATTAGAAAAGTATCGTATCCTACTATATTTGACATCGAGAATCAGATGGAATAATCAAAAATAAGGGTCATTTGAAATGGGCCTGACCCTTTAAACACTGTACTGGGTAAAGCTTCCCGAATAGTTGGTGCCGCTGCGATGTAGTTATTACCAAATGGCAGGTAGCTAAAAGACAATGGTGTAAGCGGTAAGCCCCCTGGTCGGGAATTGACAATGAGTATTGACAATGAGAACTTCTGATAACTTCGATATTTAGATCAACTTTGGGGACGAAAAAAACAAAGTTAGGGGAACAACACGTACCCAAGTTGTTCCAAAACGACATCGTTTGGAAGGCCACACGTTCTTATGATGCCATTCATTAGGACAGGCACGGTACTGTTAGCAGGGCAAAATAGAGGCTTTCGAGTGGGAAATTCACATAGTGTGACGAATAAGGACCACACATCGACTGAAATAGTGTAGTTTAAAGTGTTTTTCCGGAGAAGGACGTTGAGAATGAGAGAGGGGGACAGAGAGTGAGAGAATGAGGGAACACGGGTGAGAGATAAGGGAGCGGGAGAAAGAGACAGAGAAAACGGCAGGAAGAGAAACGAGTAAAATAGAGGCAGGATGAAATATCAGACGTACCCTTGCAATCATAGACTTTGGACAGTCTGGAACCACCGAATAGAAGCTCAGGTGCCATATAGAGTCTCGAGCCACGCTCTTCCGTCAGGCCTTCTTGACCATCTTTGGCAATTCTAAAAAGGTGATGCATTTCAAAAATGCATCAGTATTAGTATGGAACCAGAAATAATATGTTGCATGAGCTTTTATTTGGAAGAGATGAACAAATATTGTTTGGTCACATGCTTGGAGTGTACGGATTCTTAAAGGGCATGTCAAGTCAAGGGGGATTCTGCGCAGAAAGGCATCTCCTGGCGCAGACTAAGTAAATCGAAAGGCGCCCAATACAGTAAACCCATAAAAATGGCGCCAGAATAAAATATTTGAGATTTTGTCATAAACGTGAACAAAACCCGCCGCAACACACGCAAACGGGTGCGTTGCGGCGAGCCGGTAATTCAAACCGTCCCGTGGACAGCGATTTGGCTTAGCTCTGTCCACACCACTCGAATCCTATACTGAAGGGTTTTTTCGGAGGGATTTGAAATTGTTTTCCTTCTTTTTGAAACTTTTTTGTTATTTTATTTTCACCTTCCTTACCTTTAAAGGGTCAGGCCCATTTCAAATGACCCCTTTTTTGATGATTCCATCTGATTCTCCATGTCAAATATAGTAGGATGCAATATTTTTCTAATTTTCAAGCGCAAAATTCACGTAGTATTTAGCAATTTACCATTGCCAGTCATACCCAACTATTTATCGCATTTGTCATGCCCCTTCGCGCTAATTGGACAATATATTATATTGGGCGTGGCAATTGCGATATCGGCCAGTCAGCGCGAATTTGGCGTGCCAACTGCGATGGATAGCTGTGTATGACTGCTCCGTTAAATTGCTGAATAATGAGTGATTTTTGCGCTTGAAAATTAGAAAATTATTGCATCCTACTAATATTTGACATGGAGAATCAGATGGAATCATCAAAAATAGGGGTCATTTGAAATGGGCCTGACCCTTTAAAACGCAAGCTTTTTTTCGAGCCCAACATGCAAACCGGCTTGACATTTCCTTTAATTGTAATCTGATAAACACACCTAGCAAACCCCAGGTCGAGCAGTTTGACAGTGTATTGATGCTGGTTGAAGTTGAAGCCAATGTTCTTTGGTTTGATGTCCTAATACGTAACTAACTTACAGTTAGATTACTTCAAAGGGTAGGCACGTGCCGAGCTTTTCAGACTCCCTGGTTTTTTCTCCAATAAAGATAAGACAGATCTTCACATATCTTTATTGTGCACCAACGTTTCGGCTAAAAAGCCATCATCAGGGTGATTACCTACAAAATCTCAAAATAAACACGACTTCTGATCCTCGACTTCTGATCCAGGAGGCTATCTCTATTAGAGAGAAACAGCCGTCACTCAACAAGAAGTTTGAGCGTTGCACTTCATCAGCTGTCCGTCCTCTGTCTCTCAATCCTCTCCGTCTCTCTCTCTCTGCCTCCTAGTTAGTGTGTGATATAGTGATGTACCATTTCCTTTGTAGTTTGTGAGTTCGCTGTGGTGCGTTGCGGCCTTTGTGTTGCGACCACCAATTTCATGTTTTGCTCTCACATTTTCCTCTGATAATTTTTGCAGTGTTTTCGAAAAATTAGCTAGATTTATAGTTTTGCATTTGTTTACTTAATTAGTATTCATTGTGCTATTTGCGTGTTTATATGGATTTTTGTTTGTCGTTACAATGTGTTTATTTTGAGTTTTTGTAGGTAATCACCCTGATGATGGCTTTTTAGCCGAAACGTTGGTGCACAATAAAGATATGTGAAGATCTGTCTTATCTTTATTGGAGAAAAACCAGGGAGTCTGAAAAGCTCGGCACGTGCCTACCCTTTGAAGTATTCTTGCACGGACATCCCAAATGGAGAGACCCAACTTGCTGATACAGTTAGATTCTTCACTGTCCGTTCTTTACATACATCTCATTTACAGATGACATATGACATATATTTCATATCATATATGAGATAATACGATGATTGAAGAATATATCCCCGACCAAATATGTAGCAGAAAATGCCCGGCCACTGACCCGGTGCATGATGCTTAACTCTTGAAGGTGTTCGAGCGCCCAGAGTAGTTGAATTGCTATCCATGCAATCATTTCAAGACGATTGTGCATGGGGTCGTTTCTGAATTTGTTGCACAAACATTGTGAAATTTCAGCTTCACTGCAGAGTTCGAAAGCAGTGTCTACTTCTTTTGCATCGGAGCTCCCAAAACAATAAGTCTATTAACAGAGTGCTTTGTAGATCAAAATTTCCGGTACATTTATGTACATGCACATTTATGATATATTGGAGTTGTCGTAAATGGCTAAAAATACTGTGTTGGTGTCGCAAGCCACACTGTTGTGTTGATCTACTACCCCTTGCTTGTTGATAACATTGCTTGTTTTTTTTTGAAATATAAATGAAGTCAAAATACGAACTGAATGAAATCGTGTAAGTTGCAATCCATCTTCTCAAGCACGATATAGAATAGCGGCTTTACGACGAAGACGTCCACGAAGGACACAATCTGAATATTAGATTAATTTACCTTTGTTTTCAGTCTGACAAACTAGTTGTGTTCTTGGTTATGATATGTAGCAAAGCAGATGGTATACTGCATCTAAATAAAATATTGAGAAAAATATTTACATTTGGATGCTTGCATAAACGAAGCGTCTGCCACTCTCTTGTCAGCTGCTTCGCTTGCTCTTCATTTAATTCGACCAGGTTAAAGACTTTCAAAACCACGGGCTTGTTCTCTTGATGCCTGTCGATTGAGCACCTAAAGTACACGGTTTTAAAATATATATCAGAAAAATACAAGTGTCCCTAGCTTCTGTTCTCTTTCGATTTTTTTTTTGCGAGCCAACTCGCGGTTATATTGATTTTAGATCTTATCGCTGCACTTAAAGGGATCGGCTCACCTCAAATCGTGTCTGTTTTTTTTGTTTCTTTATTTTCTATAAGGGATAATAAAAATTTGGAATACAAAAAGTAGTGTTATATTTCAATACTCACGAAGATATTAGGTGATAAAGTGGTGGATCGATCGGCCCGAAATGAAAAAGTGTAATTGTCCTGCCTTGTTTGTATGGGACAATTAACACTTTTTCATTTCGGGCCGATCGATCCACCACTTTATCACCTAATATCTTCGTGAGTATTGAAATATAACACTACTTTTTGTATTCCAAATTTTTATTATCCCTTATAGAAAATAAAGAAACAAAAAAAACAGACACGATTTGAGGTGAGCCGATCCCTTTAAAACTACCACCTCTAAAGAAAACATTGATTCTGATAAGCTTCTGCGTTAGTTTCAAGCAAAATGCAACGTTGAAAGGATGGGTACTGGTCATCGAATATGTTGTTTTTATTGTAAATAATGGTTCCTAAGCTCCTTGGCCTTGATGACGGTTCTCTCTCTCTCTCGCTCTCTCTTTCTCTCTCTCCTTGCTCTCTCTCTCTCTCTCTCATCTCTCTCTCTCTCACATGTCTCTCTCCTGAAGAACCTAGCAAGACATATCCTGGGTCTCCAACGATGATAAACCTGTGGTTAAAGGGTCAGGCCTATTTCAAATGACCCCTATCTTTGATGATTCCATCTGATTCTCCATGTCAATATATAGTAGGCTGCAATATTTTTCTAATTTTCAAGCGCAAAATTCACGCAGTATTCAGCAATTTACCCCTGCCAGTCATACCCAACTATTTATCGCATTTGTCACGCCCCTTTCGCGCTAATTGGGCAATATGCTCTATTGGGCGTGGCAATTGCGATATCGGCCACTCATCGCGAATGGGCGTGCCAACTGCGATGGATAGCTGTGTATGACTGCTCACGGTAAATTGCTGAATAATGAGTGATTTTTGCGCTTGAAAATTAGAAAATTATTGCATCCTACTATATTTGACATGGAGAAGCAGATGGAATCATCAAGATAGGGGTCATTTGAAATGGGCCTGACCCTTTAAGACATACAAAACTTTAGCTTGATTTCCGGCGTCGAAAGTTCGTACGGCGCCGTCGCAACAATCAATTTTACAGAACATTTTGGAAAGAAATATACGTGCATGTCATGGGGACCCCATTTCAGTGTCAACCCTTCCCGTATACGTGGATTTATGATAACATCTGATCACGACAACTGATCTCCTGTGGCAAACACCAAGAAAATACTTACCAATGGGAAGAACCTTGCTGGGAACATGATCGAGCCAGTTCCTTCACCCCTCTTGTTCTTCATGACGACTCGCTCCATAGATATCGTCTAATTCTTTTCTTTTGTTATTGAATTGACAGTGCCAACACGATGTTCTAATAAAAAGATACTAGCACACAATTCTTATAACACATTAGAAAAATTTGAAAAACGAACAGCTACAATCAGAGAAGAGTGTGGGAAAATAACTGAGGTCACATAACTTGAATATATGTACTACACTTCGCCGTTCTCAAAGGGTATCCTGGGAAAATAAGGCTTTTTCACTCACTAGCTCAAAGAAAAAATCGAACAGAAAGCACACACGTTCACCGTGTTCTTATCTATGCAGGATTGGCACGGTGTGCGAAAAAGGCTTTTACTTATTTTATTGTTTGTTTATTTAAATACGTCAAAAGAGAATACGTCAAAGCATCCGAGAAAGAAAAAATAACGGACACGGAAAACACAAACAATTGACATGACGGTGATAATATTGGCAATGAAATGAAATAAAAGGGATTGACAAAGGCGAATAAGCATTGGTATCGAGCAAGTATCAGAGCCAGTGACGTCAGTCAACCTCAGTTGTTAACCACTTATTGTTAGATAGAATATTTTCAATGATAAGAACGCAAAAAGAAATTTCTCTTTGTTGGGTCAATTCGAGTCAAGTTTCTTTTTATCATTCAAACCTGCTGTTGGAGACTAGCGCTAAACTTTCGTGAAACGCATGTCTTAGGAGATGTGGATTATGCAGTACGAATTAGAATGGGTTGGATGTCGGATAGAATGGGTTTGCAGCCCGAATTAGCATGCTAACTTGGATACATATATGAGTGGCACATAATCTGTTTATCCCAAGATCGACATGTAGCCGGATGCGGACGTGGACGTGTTGTGCTGATGGACCTGGTGTGGAGCGTGCAATGACATGCGATGTTGTGCTGGACCATCTACAGAAAAAAGAAGAGTGCTGTGGTCAAGAAGCCTCAGGCCCAATGGAGGCCGAGTGGGAGTAGAGAAGCAAGATGCCCCTTCTGCGTATATGAAGAGGATACGACTCGACTCATGTTTCCGTTTCTAATAAAGATGGGGCTTCGGCCGCTCGCTACCGTGTGGCTTTCTGTTACTAATTCATGTTTCATTTATATTACTGCTCGTCGGCGTGGCTACTGTTGTTTCTGGGATCATCTCTGTGAAGGATTGGCACTCCTTTACACCTGCACTAAATGGACGATGGACCACTAAATGAACTACAAGAAACGGTATCTCTAGCCAATCCCTTTCGACCCCTTAGTCACAGACAGGATTTTATGGTAAGCAGTGGTATATGCAAAATAACTTGTTGTGCATCGCAAAATGATAGGGTGAAGATAACAGATCAACACGTTCAAGAAACCACATGATAATGAGGAAATATGCAATATCTAGGAAACTTGAACACATTTATTTTTTTCTTCATCAACGTACACATAGATTTGCAAAAAAGTCGGGGCGGAGCCGAGATGATCGGCCAGCCACGGACGGTGCGTGAAGTAGTTTATGTTCTTCTATGTTATGTTGTTTCATCATTACTGGCGATGAGAGTGTCAATTTCTGAGCCTCAGAACATAGGATGAGTACCTGAGCTGCCAGAGGCCGTTTTCACCAAAATTTACTTCTGTCATAAGGGTACTTCGGTTAAAAGTGTGCGGTGCTTACTGTATCACCAAAACATACTTTTGCCAAAAAGGTACTTAAGTCAAGCACCCTTGTTTACAGAAGTACACAGTACACTTATAACTTATAACACCGGGAAACCTCCCAAGGTACTTCAGTATTTTCATTGTTTCAATTGTTGGCAAATTGCCAATCCTGTAATTAACTGTTGCTGCGTCGAAATGAAAGGTTACATTTACTTCTGTCAAAAGCTTACTTAGGCTGTAAGTACCTTTTTGATGTTCAATTTTTTTTGGTACAGAATGGGACACCGGCCTCAGTCTGGAGTGCAATTTTTAGCCTCGCTAAACAAGCCGTTTACTGGACGGTGCTTTGTTTATTTTGGTTCTCACTAACGTTATCTTCAAAACCTACGCTTTTTTGAAGTCCAACATGCAAAACTGGGTTGACATTCCCTTCAAAATATTCGAACTGTATTATGTTATTTTTCGTTCATTGATGTTAGTAAGTAGCGTGGAGCACATTTGAAAATAATAGAAACAGAGAATAATAAAGATTTATTGACTAACACGAACATGAACCTATGATTAAAAAGTAAGTATACTCGAAAAGTGACGCATGAACTATTTCTATTTGTCATAAAGCGAAATGAAAGACACACTCATCTTCGCCAATTCACATACGGAAAACCCGGCATACGGAAAGCGAAATGACGGCCAGTTTTTGAAACGCATCGTGGATAACTGACTTCTTACGTATTTATGCTAATTTGCTCGATTTTTCATTCTAATTTATGTTCATTTGCCTAAGATGCATACTCATGCTGGTGTACTCGATGTGTTTCAAAAACCGACCGGAAGTCCGTATTACAGTAATACAGCAAACTTCTGACAGGCTTTTAAAATAACAAACTTATATGGCTTGAGGTAACCAGTAATAAGTGATGTGAGAAATTTGAACGCTCTGAACAAAAAAAACAAAACAAAAACACACAAACAACAGACAGTTATTAAGAAAATAAAGTATTGATCTAATTGATCTAATTGAACGTAAACAAAAACGATAAGTATAACACTTTCAGACACACTGAGCATAAAAACTGGCATTGCTGTCTGATTTTATGCACACGTTCAAATGGGCAGCATTTCACTGCGAGGATAATTAAATCGGCAGCAAATCATCATTATACACCATTCGCCGCTGGAACTCGTCCTTGTGGATCGTAACTAATATTCTGCCTTCTGATCTCGTTCTGGAGCATGTCTAAAAACGTTTTATTTAGAGTAGTTGCAACCACAAAGCGTCGAGATAGCTTCAAAACATTGAATCGACATACTGGCCGGTCTTTAAAACTCATCGTAGACAACTGCATTCTAATCTTTTATGCTAAGTTGCTCGAATTTAGCTCGATTTTTTATTCTAATTTATGTTCATTTGCATAAGCTGCATAATAATGATGTGTATTCGATGTGTTTCAAAAAGCGGCCGATATTGCGCTTTAATGTTTTATTTTATTTCACTGTATTCCTTGTTGAGATAGAGATTAATCTGTTCAGGCGTAGATCATGTCACAAACACGCGAACGCGGGGCGCATATAACAAGCTTTGACAGTTTCATTTATCCACAAAACGAGCAACTATTATTCAGTCTAAATCAAGGACACATGTGCTAGTGCTCAGTGCAGTCCAATCGGTTCGATACCGATATTATTTTTTAAATAAATAGTGAGGTTGAAAAATAGTCAATCAATATGCAATCAATGTTGGACAATTAATTTCCATGGCAACGTGCACAGACATGCACATACAATTTAAATATAAAACATTGGAATGCACTTCAAAAATTTTCAAAATCCCTTGTCACACCTCCTTTAAGAATTAAAAATATGACCCACCTCTGTACGACGGTGACTCTCTTTTCTCGCAGTAGACAACCTAAAAAACAGCAAATACATTCAGGATGTTAGCGCAAACTATGCGAACGATACTGAATTCACTAAAAACGATAGGTTACCCACATCATACGGCCTCAAAAAGCGCGAGTTCAGACACGATTTGGCATTGTATCGTCTCTGATGATCGAATGTGAGCACATTTTCCAGCAAATCATAGAAGTCATCCTCCACTGAAAATTGATTTGTTATAAGTATGTAAGATTAGGAAACGTGACAAGAATCTGAAGATATTGTGAGCAACTAGCTTTCACCACTATCATCCCGATCGTACGACGTTCTTTTTGTTTAGGAGTGGTCTAATTTTCAAAGACTGTACTCAGAGGACTTGAACAGAGCTGTGGCGTATGCACGAACAACGGGAGTCTCCCCGAATGGGGGAATTTGTCCCATCGTTTCTCTGATTTGTGTGATCCCACTCTTTTCTCTCACCTCCCACTGGAAAGCTGGGAGCATATTCCCGGCGTTCCTGCATACGAGCATACGGCCACGGTAGAATGAAAGTAATCACTTTTGGGGTGCGACCATAAGAAAAGACAATGAGAGCGGGACTAAGGACCTGTATTTGGTGAATTATCGTGTATCGATCGTGCCAGTTCAAAATCGAGCCGTTCGGCTGGAAGCGCATTGCGAATGGACGAAGTTGTTGGCACATTATTACCAACACTCCTGTTGCCGTACCTAAAAAAAGTAATTGCTCTTTTTTCAGAATATTTTTTTTTAACATCCATACGAGTTTACACACGGGTACGTGCTTGCGCACTTAAAGCGAAATACCGGCCGGTTTTGAAACACATCGCGGACAACGTACTCGATGCGTTTCAAAATCCGGCAAGTATTTCGCTTTATGGCAATCATAGACGACAATTAGCATATTCTAACTCGCTGGAATACATTCTTGGTGTTTCATGCAGCCTGTATGCAACATGCAAAGCTTGGCTATGTACAACCAATTTTTTTCCAATTGTGCATCCTGAAGAATAGGATGTTCCAATGAGTCTCTGCTACGTCATACTGTCCCGAGAGGCGTAGCTTACCCTAGCCGTTCCTTGTAATCGGCGGGGACTCCGCAAATTTGCACCACACGGCGTTTCATTTCTGAACCGGTATGGACTGGATGTTCGGGGTCGTTATTGAATAGAGGACGAATTAGGAGAACTTCGCATAACGTGACGAAAATTGACCAGACATCCACTGAACATAACGAGTAGCAAGGAAAGATAAATTATGGATTGTCCAAACAAAAATGTGGTATAATACAAAATGCTACTGTTGCTTTACTCGACAAAACTGTACTGTATTTTTCTAATGAATTGTATGTGTGCGTAATAAATTATTATATGGCTGATCATACGGTTTAAAATAAATGGTACCTTTGAATCCATAATTCGGTAGACCAAAAAGTACTTCGGGCGCCTGGTAAAGTGGTGTTCCACGATTAGTTGATAAGCCCTCCTGGTTGTTCTGCGCGATTCTAGAACGGAGATTAGGAGACGTCAGAATGTTGGAGCGAACCAGAAAATTTTTGGCAGCAAGCCACCGGCAGGTTAAAGGTTAAGGTTAGATCCGTTTTTGTAAGAGAACTGAACTACGCGCGCGTCCCGTGCCTGAAATTCACGGTCCGGACTGCTCTAAACATTGGCTTGATGTCCGCCTGCTCTGAGCCCTTGGTTTCAGCTAGTTCACGTCATGGCCAAGGATAGCGATTGAGCACATTCCTCCGCAACCGATATTGCTACCAGTGTACTCTAATGAGAAGGCTTAGTCTGCCCGGAGCATGAGCCGAACCGACGAGTCCTGCTCTGCTCTTGAGGCAGCGACTTAGACACTGCGCAACCTGACCAGTAAGCCACCGGCAGGAGTAGGATGAGGCCCACGTTCGCTGTAGGGAGCTTTTCATACCTTGATGAACACCTCCAATGTCCTATCGTCTAGAGAACTACGCAGAACACGCTCGTTATCTTCTACCTTTCGAAAAGCAAGTGTTACCTGGCCAATCCGAGATCTAGTAGTTTAAGCGTGCATCCATTTTCGTTGAAACCAACATTCCGGGGTTTGATATCCTGTAATATAATGCAATTTATTGAAACAGATCACCCGGTTCTTCTAGTTTTCCAGCCTATTGTCGAAGTTACCAGTACCAGCTACCAGTACCAGTGTGTTATAGAATGTTACCAGTGCCAAATTATATGTAATCATAAGTCGGACCCTGTGCATGATACAAGATTGTTCAAGGTAGTCAACGGCATGTAGAAGCTGCACGGCCATCCAGGCCATTACGTCCACGCGCGCATTATCGTTGCTTCTCGCCATTCTCGATGGATTTCTTGAAGCCCCTAAATCACAGGAAATAGAAGAATTAAAGCGAAATACCGGCCGGTTTTGAAACGCATAGTGGACAACTGGATTCTTACGTATTCTTGCACATGCTTGCTCGCATTTAGCTCGATTTATAGTTCTAATTTTTATTCATTTGCATAAGCTACATAAAATGCTGGTGTACCCGACGCGTTTCAAAAAAAAACGGCCAGGTTTCTCTTTAAAGGGATCGGTTCACCTTAAATTGTGTCTGTTTTTTTTGTTTCTTTATTTTCTATAAGGGATAATAAAAATTTGGAATACAAAAAGTAGTGTTCAATTCCAATACTCACGAAGATATTGGGTGATAAAGTGGTGGATTGATCGGTCCGAAATGCAAAAAGGGCAATTGTCCTGCCTTGTTTGCTACTGTTGGCAAACATACATGTGATAGTGATAAATAGAGGGGGAATGTGAAAACGGGATAAAGAAAGAGGAGAAAGTGAATGAGAAAGCGGAAGAGCAAACCCACTATTTAAAGGGAATATCAACCCACATTTCTGCAACATGGCTGCCGTTATTTTATATTTTATGTCCGTATGCAATTACATTATTGCCAGCGAAAAAAATTAAACATCAAATTAAACTTTTATCTATCTATCGACCACATTTTACTGACTAGCTTCTCTGATTCGAGGGAAATGAGTTAATAAAAAAAACAAGTAGGTAAACCGAAGTGCAATCGAAATTATTTGCATAGAACACTAACTGTATATACTCGTGCAGGTTTGTTTCCATCTTCTCTAGAACAATATAGAAATTCGGCTCAATATGAAATGCGCTCACGTAGGAGACAATCTGAAATAAAATACCGAATAATTTCTTAAAAACCCAGTGTATCATACTTGTTTAGCTTATTTATTTGGTGCCATCTTCAGTTAATACTAATAGATTTAGTGCGGCTCTGATGTACAAAAACGAGAAGTCACAGTAGAAAGACACATAGAGACTGAGCAGGGAATGCAACTTACGTTAAGGGAATAACTTACATTTGGGTGTTTGCAGAGCCGAAGCGTTTCCCATTCTCTTAAGAGATTCTTGGCCTGGTCTTCCTTTCTAGTTATTATACCAACATCTCTAGGGTTATCGTCGATCAAACGAAATCTTTTAACCACCACGTCTTTGTTCCCATCGGTACGGTCCACCGTTACGCTAAAAATAATGAGGTCCACCATTAAGCTAAACTCACTTAGGGAACAATTACGATGCTTGAAAGGAAGTTAGGAGCTAGATGGGTAGTAAGCAAACACCTTTACATATAATGCATACGTGGGACAATGTCACACATACCATACGGGGGAGGGGGGGGGGTTGGTTATATACCAGAAGGGAAGTGAAAACAATAAAAACCCACAATACACCGCCTTGAACGCCAAGTCCACACAAGTGCACGCGTCTGTCCTAAAAACACATGATTACACTATACAATTTATACATACATTGTTGAACTTAGTTTTCATTGTTGTATTTTGAAATGGAAAAATACTACCCGTTGATTATTACTACCATGCATGAAGGGGAACATTACCCAACATATTGAATAAGAGTACCCCGTCAATCGAAGTTCCCCACCCCTCCAGTACCCCGTAATGTTTCGAAAGACATGGGAGGTGTAAAACGGGGGTAGTACTCTTCAGTGTGTGGCCTTCAGTGGGTGGGATAGCATTATTCAATCTTTTTTTTTTTAATTATGGACGACGTTTCACACATTTTTACCCCCGCGCCCGCCCCGCAGCACCGCTGATGATATTCCGCAGATGAGCAGCGCCCCTAATATAAGGCCGACGAAAACAATTTTCGGTACTCCGCAAGTGCGAACTCTACACACTTGGCCCTGGCGAACCCCGCCCACCACGGAACTCTATTTTGACGAACATGCGAACTCTCGAGTTGTCTCAACAGGTGTTGTGATACCGCGCAACTACGACTGCGTATCACCTAACTAACTGAGCTACGAGGTTATGGGAGAACTAGATTCCCTCGATTACGTGTTTACCAGTTTCA
>JAANDG010001011.1:0-27585 GCA_036852015.1 Pelodera strongyloides | reverse complement strand
TATAGTCGATTAAGTTATTCAACTATAACCTAATATGTAAGTGTTTCGGTGCTATTGCAGAACGGGGGGGGGGGGCAGTCAACTTTTCGGCCCAAAGTGGGCGGAGCCTCACCAAACTTGGCCAGGATGGATAACAGGCTATGCCCAATCCATCTGTGATATCAGCTTATCATAATTATCGATTTATTGATTTTTTCAAAAAAAAAAATTCCTAGCGGACCAAAAATAGTTCTGGCTGCTCAATTTCACTGAGCATTCAATCTGGCTGCCCAAATTTTCACTGAGCCTTCAATCTGATTGGCCAACCGCCAACTTCACTGAACCTTCATCTAAACGTGAGGTTCAGGCTCAGTGAATCTAAGTATGTTTAGGTGAGGCTCACCCCTTCAGTTAATTATTGACTTATTCAATTTAAGCCTAGCGCCGCCCAACTAGAGTTTAGGTTATACATCGCGTAAGAAGCTGAACCTTTTGAATGCGCTCAGCCCGGTGTTTCTCTCTTTCCATTCAATTTACCTTCCACACTGCTCATTTTAATAAAGAGTTCATATTAGCATAACGGTTCAGGGACAGAATGCATCCTCGCGTGCATACTTATTTACTGAAAAATAAAAAGTTAGGCGCAGTTATCAGCCCTTATGGGCCCCTTTGGATGGAGGCTCAGTGAAATGGCCATCCAGAGTGAAGGCCCAGTGAAATTTGGGCCCAAACCGGGAAATTTTTTGAAAAAATCAATAAATCGATAATTATGATAGGCTGATATCACAGATGGATTGGGCATAGCCTGTTATCCATCCTGGTCAAGTTTGGTGAGGCTCCGCCTACTTTGAGCCGAAAAGTTGACTGCCCCCCCCCGTTCTGCAATAGCACCAGTGTTTCTTGTCTAGCTAATCTTTGAAGAAAGATTTTTTCATAATTACACGATTCTAACTTTGAAATTGGCGCTAGAAAGAGATGGCGTCGCTGCGCACCACACCGCACCAGGACCTAAGTTTAGGGCGCGTTCGGGATTGATTTTCCGAAAGGAAAACATCCAAATTTGTCGTTCGGGATGGACATTTTGGAAACGTTCTAATGCTTGGAGAAAACAAAAAATACAGTATGAATTAGCATGGAAAAGTATAAATTAGCATGGTTTGCATACAGTAAGCTAAGGTATACGTTACTACTCTAATTATTGATATAAAAGGGCGGGACTTAATCTTTCTATGTCTGGATAATACTATTTTATCTATAATTCGATATAATTTTCTTAATTCTACATATTCTATATCATAATGCATATTATTCAAATATTGGGCGCGAACGAGTTGGCGTCTTTTTTTTGTGCGAGTTCGCAACGGAACGTCTGTAATTTTCGTCATTTGTCCACTCGTGTAGGGTTTTCCTCTGTACTCACGTACGGACTATGGGACCCTGTGTTCTAGTCAAGTATACGGTAGATCTATGCTCCCTGCTCGTCAAAAATGCGCCTTGTCCGCAAATTTGCACAATGAATATCTACCGTATTCGTGCTCTTCCACATGAGACTCGGGTGAAAAAGAGTGTTATGTTCGAGGAGATTTAGACATTGCACAGAATATGCGAATTTGCATGCTTGTTGCGTATTTGGAGTTTGTTGCGTATTTATATATAAATACTTTATTGCGTTAAAAAAGGCAACAACAAAGCGGGTCGAGAAAAAAGAAACCAAGAAAAGGAGAATAACAACAAAAACAGCAAAACAACAACTCAACAATAAACATAACACGAATACACAACAACAAAAACGAACAGAAATTACGATGAACGAATGTTTCTAATAGACCTCTCATACAAATCTACCAGGTCCATTTTACCTATCCGTTCTTTAAAGGCATCAACAGTGCTCAATTTTACCAATTCGTCAGGCAACAAGTTCCACATACGAGTAACCCTAGGCTTAAAAAAGTATAAGGACTGATTAGACCGAATAGACTCTTGAAGAAGCGCAAAGGAGTTACCATTTCTGCGTGACCTGCCATTCATTGTGAACATACCGTATAACATTGGATGTGAATGAAAACCTCGAACAATTTTAAAACACTCAACGAGATCAATCATAATATGGCGGTGTTGAAGAGAAGTGAGACCAAAAATTTCAAGGCGTTCGGAATAGGGTAAATCAGTGTACATATCATAATCTACCTTTCTCAAAGCACGTTTAGTAAAACGACGTTGAACCTTTTCTAATAGATCAATTTCAGCCTTAATATAAGGAGACCAAACAATGGTAGCATACTCTAACAAAGGCCTACAAAACGAAATATACGATTTACGGTAAACATCAATACTTGGATGGACAAAAGTACGCAAGACACGATTACAAACTTGAGATGCATTTTAAAAAGCTATTTGGTGAAGTATTATTGAAGTTCTCGTATGTTTACACGAATGTGTACACTACTTTTTTGTTTGCATTATTTAGGGCGCGTTCGGGGTGCGCTTTCCAAAAGGTTCTCATGCATATTCATCGTTCGGGATGGACATTTTCGAAATGTTTAAATGGTTCGAGAAAGCAAAAAAATACAATATGAATCAGCATGGAAAACAACAAATTAGCCGAACGAGCAGCTTGATAATAGGACCTCCTTGAAATGGACGAATGGAAGTAAAAAGCTTCTCAATATCCAAATATAATTTTTTTTATTTGCTTGTCCTCCGCTGTATCTGTAAACTTTTTGAGGCTATTTTCTAATGTATTCATGTATTTATTGTTTAGAAACATGTCTTCAAAATCTGGGACTGATGATTTCTTCGGAATCGAGTATGTACCGTCGACTTCAACCTTGTCAACGAGCAGTGACATAGAGAGAGGATCCAGTGATGTCTTTTCTAGAGGTGCGCACTTTTTCATGTGTTCCAAGAAGGGTTTTTCGGGTACGTGGAAAAAGCTCACACTGGCTCGAAATTCACAGCGTTCCATGTTCACACCGTGTTCCAGATGTACCTTACATCCCTTTACGTTTTTACGCAACCAATCTTTATTTAGATCAACTTAAATAGTTCTGTAAAAATCTGGATGCGTTGAAATACCGCACATTATTTTACGTTTAAATAATATTGGCCATATTGGGTGCGAAGAATTATTATAGGAAGATAATACATTTATTTACTAGCAGATAATACATTTATTTACTAGCGACTAGCTACCGGTAGTTCTATGGACTTTCCTCTCCGTTTAAACAATGTGCCCATCCCAAAAGTTTCTGATTGTGTACGTGATCTCGGAGTCCTTTTTTCTCCCGATCTCAGCTTTAAACTCCATATTAAACGTATAGTCTCAAATGCATCTCAAGTTTGTAATCGTGTCTTGCGTACTTTTGTCCATCCAAGTATTGATGTTTACCGTAAATCATATATTTCGTTTTGTAGGCCTTTGTTAGAGTATGCTACCATTGTTTGGTCTCCTTATATCAAGGCTGAAATTGATCTATTAGAAAAGGTTCAACGTCGTTTTACTAAACGTGCTTTGAGAAAGGTAGATTATATGTACACTGATTTACCCTATTCCGAACGCCTTGAAATTTTTGGTCTCACTTCTCTTCAACACCGCCGTATTATGATTGATCTCGTTGAGTGTTTTAAAATTGTTCGAGGTTTTCATTCACATCCAATGTTATACGGTATGTTCACAATGAATGGCAGGTCACGCAGAAATGGTAACTCCTTTGCGCTTCTTCAAGAGTCTATTCGGTCTAATCAGTCCTTATACTTTTTTAAGCCTAGGGTTACTCGTATGTGGAACTTGTTGCCTGACGAATTGGTAAAATTGAGCACTGTTGATGCCTTTAAAGAACGGATAGGTAAAATGGACCTGGTAGATTTGTATGAGAGGTCTATTAGAAACATTCGTTCATCGTAATTTCTGTTCGTTTTTTGTTGTTGTTGTGTATTCGTGTTATGTTTATTGTTGAGTTTTTGTTTTGCTGTTTTTGTTGTTATTCTCCTTTTCTTTGTTTCTTTTTTCTCGACCCGCTTTGTTGTTGCCTTTTTTTAACGCAATAAAGTATTTATGTATATATATATATATATATTTTAGCATTCTTCCTTTAGGATCATCTGTGAAGCGTGATGCTCAGCATCTGACCGGTACCGAGTTTATTGACGAACAGTTCTTCCCCGGTCTTTCTGTAGGTTTTTTTGCTACCTTCGTTTATATTTTGTCCCTTCTCAATTCGCAGTCAAAAATAATCGTATATACACACCGCTTATATGCGGCCTTTTTCAAGTAATAAGAGTAGTCTACGAAATCAGTTTGTTATTTATTCCGTTGAATTTAGGAGCGTTCGCATTCTACGAAAACGGTTACCGAGGATGAGGTTCCACCGATTTCTTCTTCTGATTTACCTTTACCGGATAGTGGTGGAATCGAAGAACAGTACTTTCAGTGGGTCTTTAATATTAAGCAACTCCTTTCTTCTTCTTTTACCATATAAGTGAGTGCGTAAAAAAAATCGGCTCCGGTGTCCGTGTCAACACTAAATCTGAGTTATCAGAGAAGCGAAGCATGGTTATTTTTATGTGTGGATCACATCACAAAACTAATGCACACGGAAATTATTTTTAAGTTGTTCTTACGTAGTATTTTATAGCGTTGTCTCAATTTTTGCACGACTACCGTAGCCGTACCGTAGCTCGTGCAAAAGCGATCGATTTAAACTTTTTGCATTACATTTTTTGCAGGAGAGTGAGAGCAGCTCCAGCTCAAGCACTCTCGTTAAGTACGGAGCGGCCCGGCTCTGCCTGTCGTAAGAGTGATATTCAAATGATGCGTCGAAACTCGCTCGATGACGTCCCGTCGAAGGATGATGCTTCCAGTGCAGATGATGAGTACGTTTTTGGTTGACGCTTTGGTTTTTGATTCTGATATTGTTATGCTCGCTTAATTCTTTATGTCTCATTTCGTATTTGTCCACAGTGACAAGGATTATATTTTGGGTGTTGAGTTAGTTAGGGCTTAGGGCCCTTTCGTAATCTGCTTTTCCGGAGGGAGCGGGACCATAGCATTTTAAGTTTCATAGGGGGTGATTATTATTCGGTGTTTGGAGTCGGCTCTATTCCTATTGTACTATGCTATGTATGTGCTGCGTAGGAGTGACTTGAACGTGAGAAGCGCACTAAATATTGATTCGGCATTGACAATTTTTCGGTTTCTGATCTAGTGCTTATAATCATAATTTTATCTTCATTTCAGTACGCCCGAAGATGAGGATGCATATCACCGATATAATGGTGCGGCTGAACTGCGCGCTCGAATCGATCCAGTTTGGAATATGGACAAGGATCAACTGGTGCAATTTATGGCGTCAAGATTGCTACATAGAGATTGTAGGTTGTTTTGCTATGTTCAATTTGAATCTCATTGTTATCAGTATTGTTGCGTCAAAGAGTATTACGTATAGTGACTTTTTACGTATAGTGACTTTTTGCCTTCAGTATGAAATTAGAAAGTGCGGGAATGCGAGCATGGATGGCGCGCGTTTTGCCGACAAAAGCGTAACATACATACTACACACTGTATAAGAACAAAGAAACTGTACTGTACACTTTATAAGTTTTTTTTTTACATTGTGAGAGTAGCTTAGCGAAAGGGTATTACCCGTTCATACACCGCACGATGTGTTCGCTAAACGAATACATAATACGTCAATACGTGAACGCTCGATAAGCTGGGCGCTTTCATAACTACTTGGTCCTTTATAAGTCCGTTGGCCGGTTAGCCCGTTCTATTTCGGCTCTAGTCAATTAAAAGTTTTGCTTATTCCAACTTCGTTCGCTTAGTTACCTCCTTACGTTTGCAGCGGATGTGATTGCTTTTGATAAACCCTATGGCCTCGCCTATAGCGGTGGACCCTCCCATCGGCCACAGTTCGATCGAATTTTACAACAGGTGAATTTAATGTTTAGGTTTTGTAACTCTATACCTTACCCTAACCTAAGTATGTCAGTTTGCGTTATGTAGCGTTGTTTGTTTAATCATATTGCTTCCCTTAGACTTAGACTTACTTAAACTTACTTAGACTCTAAATCTAAGTAAGTTTACGTCGAATGTTGTTGATTATTACAATGGTTACTTATTGTGAGAGGTAAGTGCAAGGAACTCGTGCTGCTTGAGTGTCTTTGATTTGAGGGAGGGGGGCTTTACTTTGCCTACATTATAACCTTACCTGGAAGTAAGTTAGGAAGTTAGGACGATAATCCTGGAGCCTTGAGCTCATTATTCATTTTTAGGTAAAAGCCCTCGTTGCCCCGAAAGTCGAGCGTCTCTATTTGGTGAAGAGTCTGGATCGGCATGTTAGTGGAGTGATGCTCTTTGCAACGTGGGTGGTCTTTTTCATTTGTTTTCCGATTAAATTACGCTGTTGCCCATAATGCTTCCTTAGATCACAATGTTTATTCACATTGTTGTCTCTTGCTAGGTAAACTTAAACCCGTTCATAATATTGCATTCAACGTCTGTTTTAACAAAGCCGCGTTTGAAATCAATTTTGCTAACGCCGTACTCGAGCAAAGCTCGTCCGTGCGTAGTCTGATACTCAAGAACGTCTCAAGAAGTTGTTGCAATGTACACCCACCCTTTGTATTGTATGCTCGATTGTTTGTATTGAGTATTGTTATATTGTCGACCGTGAGTTTTATTCTAGGAATAAGCTCGTCCAGTCGGATATTAAAGAACGCATGGAGAAAAGCGAATTGGAGCACAGTTACAGGTTGGCATTTTGTTTAATTTTTTTCTTGCCTCGCCCCACGAGAGGATATGTTGACAGGTTGGCATTTATTTTCTTGCCCTTTGATATTGTTTTGATGATATGTGTTTAGCTTTTGTCTCACCCTGTATCGGTTTTGTCGTTCCGTGTTATCACCTAACACGGTATAAGATTCAACTTATATAGCCATCTTACATACTATGTTTTAGTTAATATTCTTTTTTTCATTGATGTTTTCCTATAATTTGAATAGAATAATTTCTTCACTTACAGTTTGTTTTCATTGGTAGAATGTTGATGAAAACAAATCACGAATTTATATTCGATTGTTGGTTTAGTGAGATTATTTATCCATTATCCTTGAATACCTGAATTTGAATGTTTCTTGCGGAAGGCTTTTTACAGCTCTATGAACTAACATAAATAGAGCCATAGGTAGTGGTGGACTTTGCGTTAGCTTTCCACCTTTGAATATTCACTCAAATGCTCATTATTATTCACTAATTCTAGATTATCTGATGTTGTATAAGAGCAGAGAATTTAAATTCAATATGTTGCGTGTTACTGTATCAGGGCATAAATATTGTCCACATCTCAAAACTTTGGAGAGATGGTATAAGCCTTCGTCGCGAGGTGATTTAAACTAATTTGCATATATAATGTATAACTGTATAAGGATTGGACGTTGACGGTTGTTTTTCGGGAGATGGCTCACCCTACCAGAAGGGTGATAGCTAAGAGATCGGGAGATGGTCGTCCGCATTTGGAGGGGTGCTTTATGCTGTGTACTGTATACTCATTCAGATGCATTGTCCGTGGTGTGCTTCCGGATTCTCCTGTCAACATCACTATTCCCCTGATTAAGAGAGTTAAAGACGGCGATTTGAAGGTGGGCTTTTTGATCTTTTCGAGTTTAACTGTTAATTTAATTCCATACATTGCATATGTAGAGTATGTATGTATATGTAGTATGTTGTCTGTTTGTGGCTGTCCAGGCTATCATCTTTTCACGGTACGGTATCTTTTGTGTCCTGTCGTCGTAGCTCGTGTGAGGTGTGGCAGCTTGTAAATTGTAAACATTATGTTCTCGGGTCTCGTGCAAGGTTCTGAAAATGTTACTTTTACTTTCACATTTTTGAATTTGAATTCGTCAGGTGGTGTAGTGTAGTGTTTCTTGTGAGATCGCGTCACGTGGAGACCTGCTACAGACTGGTTGTTTTCTCGTTTTCAGATGGTACCACTGCTCAGTTCCAAGATGCGCGGTGATGTCTTCCATGTAGAGACACAGACGCGGACAATCGCCTCCAATCAATATTGTTCACAAGTAGAAGCGAAGACACATAACGGTATGGTAATTATTTTACACGTTTCATTTATTCATTAACGGTACTTTGTAGTATGTGTTTATTTGCTGTGTGTTTATGCATAATTGCATAGATTCATGGACTAGTGATGTTGTATTAGTGTGATCGCTCGCTGCAACTACCTAAACTAAATCGTATGCGGGTGATGGTGATGAACACGTTTTATCGGCCGCCAAATATTGAACTGAAATGTACTTGTCTTGAAACATTAGTAGAATTTAGCTGGACTGCTTGCTGATCCTGATCATCTATGAAAATAGGGACAGATTGTTCCCCCCTGAAACGGTTATTCAAATTCACAGTAATTTATTCTACAACACGATTGAGTGTTCGTGTTCAACATTGAAGGTATAGTATTGGAAGATCTATGAAACCACTAGTGCAGTTTGCAGTTGCAAACATAGGTCAAGAAACACTCATGTCCCGATTTTTGGGCCAAAAAAGGGAGGAAGGGTAAAATCCAAAAAAAGGTGATTTTTGGGAGCAAGGGTACATATTGGGATACGGTAGTGTAATTATTAAATTAATTGCAGGTGATGATTTGCTACGTTGCAAATATCATGGACTGATCATAAATTTTGAGCCTCTTGTGTATTGTATACTGCAAAGTAGCTGCCGGCTCTGTACGCGACTAGCAGCGTCGCAAACAGTTCTATCATGCCTACATGTTTATCATGTACTAAATCTTATTATCGGTAAATAGTCTGTATAATTGTGTTTGTTGAATATTTTTGCAGAAGTTGCCCACCAAGTCCGTGCGCATCTCTCATTGGCCGGCACCCCGTTGTTTGGGGATATCAAGTACAACTCGGAGGCTCCGAGGCCACCCAGGTTGTCGTATCATATCACGGATATGCTGGGAATGCAGGGAAACCAAGTCAAGGCCATTCCGATGCTTATGCACCTTAGGGAGGTGAGTCGCTTAACTATTCGTATATGTATGTAAATTAAGAAAACAAAGGGATATCATATGGGATTGCGTGATATCATAGGGCAAGAGTTGAAGCAGTTTGCAGTTCTGAGTCTCCTGTAGAAATGCGAATATCGTAAACCTAAATATCTTTGATGTAGGAATTGGTAGGCGTTGTCGTTGAGGTGAGAACGAGAGAGACAGAGTTTGTGTTACGGCTATACTTTCAAGGTTAAAAGTGAAAATCGTTAGAGTGTTTCATGTTTCACCGAACCGATAATGTTACAGTTGTATACCTGGGCGTGTACGTCTCGTTAGAATTTGTTTGAGGTGGAACATTATGAACTCGGTGTGTTTATCATCAATAAGTTGTTATTCTTTAGCTCGTTGAAGTATTGTGACAGATGAGTAAAGTACCCCATTTAGGTATCTCTGCCATCTCTAGGACCTCACTCCCCTCCGTTGTACATCCGTGCAGGACTGCCACAGCATTTTGTTTATGTGCTGAAGAAGTTGAGACTGTTGAAAAAGTAGAAGGCTTGGATCTGGATTTGATTAAGATGATTTCGGCTCAATACTGCTTGTTTTTGCGTAAGGGGCATTGTGTAGCATACTGTAGCTGCAAAGACGTTACTGTAGCTAGACTAGAGTTTTCTTAGTTATATTTATAAACATGCAATCATGTTTTGGTGTGAAAATGTGAGGTTTTGTTACATTTACTGTAATAATAGTTTAGCGTAGTGTAGGACATATTGGTGTTGTAAGTTATAGTTGTATGTTGTAGGCGTTTTGCTTGTCACGCATCCATGACAGAAGTCGTGTGTTGTTATATATATTATTTGTGTTGTTGTGTTATAATATATCCTATGGTCTGTCATGGACAAGATGACATTTTTTTATCATTGACATCTTGTGATTGATTAAGAAATTTTTTTTAGAATTAAGAGTGATTAAGAAAAAAGCGAAGCGTCTTTACTATTGAACGGAACAATTTGAATGGAAATATTCGATAGCCAACAAAACAAAATGGTTGGTGCCTCCGTTATCATAAAGTATAAAGATAAAGTGAACCGGGTTATATCAACCGAATCCGCGCAAACGGTGCACCGGGGTCCAGATCAGAGGCTGGACATACTGGCCATTTAATTTAAACCCAATCTGCTCGGGAAGTCGATTTATCTCCGCTGGTTTTACCCAGGTACCAACTTTTACACCTTTTGGTGGGGTGAGGGGGTTCCGGGCCGGGAAAAGCTCATATATCAGGCTATGAACCTACTGGGTATAACAAATACAGATAGTTTTCATCATATAGAACCTAATTCTCGCCCCTGAGCTTCTGGTACAGGCTTAGTTTCAAGATTCACCTGAACACTTCAAATCTGATGTGTCATATATGGTTTTTATAAAGTTCATATATCAGGAACCGACTGGGTATATCAAATACAGTTAGTTTTCATCATATAGAACCTAATTCTGAGCTTCTGATACCGTAGTTTGCTACGTGTCGCTGCCGGTAATAATAACATATATGCAAGCATATAGCATCATCCTACTTGGCAATAAAATTTCTTTAATTTGAACTTTTCAGCTGTGGATGACTTGATAAAGATGATTTAATTTGTCGGTGTTGCTGTTTGGTTCCTCGGTTTTGGAACTTACACCTTGCTCTAGTGGTGGTGTCCCTCGTTTCAAACAATCGTGTGAACGACGAATCATTTGGTATATTGGAAGCTAAACATGACCGCATGTGGGTTTAGAACTTACACCTTGACTCCATTAGGGGTGTCCATTATTTCAGGAACAGTCGTCTGAAGGAGATGAATCATTTGTTATTTTGTTATTGTAAAGCAAGACATGACTGCATGATATACCGTACTCATAAACAACACTTTACTTGTAAAACAGGAAACTGTCTTCAAAATCGATGAAAAAATGAACAACGTACAATGAGTTCAGGATAGAGTTCACGCAGGAATGAACATGCAGTCAAAAAAATAAATTAAGAGACAATACTAAAACTTAGCGGGCAAAAACATAAAAAGAAAAAAAAAGATCGAGAAAATAGAAATGGGACTGCTGGGCTGTGGAGCTTGCTCCGGGACTTATAGGTTACAAAAAAAATTCTGAAACTTAAAAAAAATTACCGCTTGCACAACGTATAGGTTAACAAACATTACCAAAGCATCAGAGACAAAAATCCAGGTAAAAATATATGAGACCGGTTCGCACCAAGAGAAAACAACCATTTAAAAAAAGGGCAATAACACTTAACATGCCTAATTAAAACGACCACATACTATAAAACAGTTTTAGGAGGGAAAGGAGGGAAACAATTGATAATACGCGGTTGCAATTGGCAAATAATTAGTCATAATTGGCAGCCCAAAAGGCTGTAATCTTGGTGAATCGATGTGTGGATATCAAATCCCGGAGACTCGAAACACACACTGCCACGACGGAAAGGGGAACAAGCCTGCAATGTGAATGCACTAAAAAACTGGACATTCATTCACGAAACAAACACTCATCTTTCTTTCTGATGTCTGGTTGGTTCTTGTTTTGTATAGTAAACACACATTCTGGAGTAAAACGTATCAATGAAACATTCAGTTTGTCATCTAAACAAACGTACACTTTGCGTGAGTGAAAAGTAAAACTATCTGGAAAACTCACCGATAAAGAAGAAAAGAAGTACCACGCGCAGAAGAGACGCGATGCTTAGTGAGCCTGAAACACACGTCATAAGAAGGGTTAAAATGCCAACGTAAGAAGAAAAACAGAAAAACAATGACTGTTGCCAAGTTGGCCCAAAATCCATGTACAAGTTATAAAGTTTGCTAAAATCACCCGCTTAGAGCGTCAACAATAATAACCAAACAACAAACCTGTCCATATCCAGGCATCGCTTGCATTTGTTGAGCCTGACCAGGCACGCCGCCCGCAGCAGGTTGTCCGCCACGCATCTGAAAGAGTGAAAAGATGAAAAGTGCAATATGAAAGCTCAGACACTCAACATGTTTCGACAAACTGCTATATGCACTCAAAGATCTCATAAAGCGCCAAAGCGGTGAACTCGTCCTTTTGCAACCAAACAAACTTATTGCATGCACATAATACACAACAAGTAGAGCTGTTTAAAACGGTACGAGAGTTGTTTTTGAAATGTCCTTTCTTTATGAGTTTTCCAAGAATCCCAAAAAATCGGTGTGATTCTGTCAATACTGCCAATCACATTTCTTTCTACCAATAATTCTGCACGGAACCTGCATATATAATATGAAAAATTAGCTTAGTTCCAAAGTACAGTTAATTTTTAGTATACTTGGAAATCCCATCACACGGCAATGTCAGTCGTGCAAATATTTCACAAACTACGTATCATACCGCTTTAAAAAACAAAGCATACTAATCCAAAACACCACGCACCTGAGCCTCAATCGCAGCTGCTTGGTCATGCATTCCCATTGATCGATAATACTGTGCCCACTGTGCAGAATAGTCGGGCTGTCCAGTGGCCGGGTTGATAGCGGGCGCGGCAGAAGCAGACGGGGCAGCGGCAGCAGCCTGTTGTGGCATTGCCTGCGGCGCCGCAGCAACTTGCTGCTGTTGAGCTGGCTGCATCTGGGCAGCGGCGTACTGCGGCTGAAACGAGCAAGAAATAATTCACAGTTGTGAAGAAGAAGAATGTAGTTAATGTTATTATCCTGTACTAAACAGTAAAGCCACATAAACAAACTGCTAAACTCAAGCGCTCTCGAAAACAAATCCTAAAACTTAGTTATACATCGAATCGTTCAGCGCCAGCAATGGCGCTCAACGATTCGATGTATAAACCCATCGAGATAGAGGTTTTGAAACGTAATTTTCTAACAGCATTCCCACGTGGCCACAGAATACACGGAAATGCAAGTATCCCGCATACGTTTCACGAACCATCTAAATACCGCTTTAACGTCGTGATCAACACCCCAAAATCAGATAACAACGCTTACCTGAGCCATAGTCTGCTGAGGCTGTTGGTAGGCGCTCGACGCAGAAATGCCTCCGTACTGTTGTTGTGGGGCGGCGGCCTGTGCTCCCCATCCACCGTACTGTGCCTGGGGTACAGGTTGTGGCTGTGGTGCACCATAGGATTGGTTCCATTGTTGTCCTTGACCGCCCATCGGCTGTCCGCCGTACTGATCAAATCCGCCTCCCATTCCCTGAAATTTAGAAACTCAGTAAACTTGAATGTAAACTTCACCACACACTAAATCACAGAGGTCATATGTTACCATGCATTATCAAGACAAGATGTTTCATTTCAATGTATTGTACCAAAGCTGATATCTAACAGCCCAGAGGACAGAATATTGCACGGTAATACACACATGTCAAAAACCGGTTGTTACACCGCTTTAGTTATGCATAAAAGCACTGACCTGTCCAGGGCCTCCATACATCTGCTGTGGGGGCTGCATTTGTGGGCCGGGTCCGGGTCCTCCTGGGCCGCTGAACGGCGGAATTGGGGTTCCGGGGGCAACGTCTCCAACCTAAATAATAATAGTGGTCAAATGGTTAATTGAATATAACGAGTAAATGTCGATCAGCCCCTACTCCCTAACCATAAAAGCTCCAAGAAAACCATAATGTTGAATCGTTTAATGTGGCATCAAAGTTATTGATTTCATTCGAAACCATCACGTAAAATCACAAGATCCAAACAAACCTTGATTCTGATAATGTGCTGGGCATGATGGATCTGATATGGGGTACCCTTGATCACAAACACCTGGAAAATTTCTCCATTCTAAATAAAGCAAGATTGGTATTACTACAGAGATAGCATACAATAGAAAAAATGGTGCCTAGTTTCCTGTGCTATGCAATGGTCTTCAATTTATTCAAGTTAAGGCTATAGTTGGTGGAAAGTTAGTCTTTTCATTTCAGTTTTCACATGTTGACTCTCATGCAGACCTACATCTAATAACTGTCAACTGCTCGAAAAAAGCTTTACTCATACTACACGAGGGAATAATGTACCACAAAACAAGAAACCCTACCTTCTCGTTCTCATTTGGTGGTGGGTCTGGGGGTGGGGGGGGGGGGGGGGGGGGGGGGGGGGGGGGGGGGGGGGGGGGGGGGGGGGGGGGGGGGGGGGGCGACAATTCACAGTGGGCTCCCGATTCGGCATTAATCTGCTTAATGTTTTTTTTTTTTTTTTTTTTTTTTTTTTTTTTTTTTTTTTTTTTTTTCTCTCCGCCGCGTCCAATTACGAGTCCGGTCTGAAAAAAGTAGAAAAATGATAAAACGCAGGGACAGAACATTACCTACCACGCGACGCTCTCATCCGAGGTTATTTCGCCTAGTAACCTTCTCGGCGATGCCTTGAATACGGTTTGCTTTACTACATCATACAAAATTACAATGATTAACTCTTTATTGCATAAGAAAGTGCGCGAAAGAAAAACTATTAAAATTAGTACCTTGTTCGCAGGAACGTGCATGTAGAAAGTGTCAACACCACCGCCGGCTTGTGCACTCCTTTGAACCAACTCCGTTATCCGTTCGGTGGCTCGATAGATCTGGTCACGTGTTCCGCTGATTACAGCACATCTAAACGAATGAAAACTTAGCTTCTAAGGAACCTAAAGAAGCCGAAAACGGCGTTTTGCGCTAACAGTAAACTGTCCAAAAAAGATACAAAAGCACTCAGAACTCACTCAGCTGCGGCCAAGAAAGTTCTCCCGAAATAAGAACTCTTCTCCCCAACTATCCAAGGTCGTTTTCATACCCAGAGAGTGGGTACCAAAGCCTAAACCTAAAAACACTCACCTGTCAGGGGTGTTAGGGTCATCATCGGGCTTGAATTGGATCTTCGTTCCAGTCTCATAAGCAAGACGCTTGATCGTCTCTCCTCCCTTGCCAATGATCATGCCAACAGATGATCTTGGTACCACCACCTCTCCCCGGGCTGAGGCCCCATCTCCGCCTTGGAACTGAGCTAAAAGAGGGAAATTTGCAACTTGCTTAAACAAGACAACTAACAATAAAATGTAACAATTGGTACAAGTAGTAATCAATTATACCATTGGAAGTGACTAAAACATATCATTTATATTCTACACTACACGCTAGGCTAGGAATTGAACCCATGGAGGACATTCACATATCAGCTCTGAGATATACTACATCAAGTTACCTACACGACCAAATTACTCAACGTCAAACGCGAACATTTAAAACAATATAAATTAACTCACGTTGTCCCATGCCTCCTCCACCTCCACCTGGTCCATCATCACGAGCCTGTGCATTGACAATGTCGGCGACCAACTGCTTGGCATGCTCGACCTTCTGTGGCTCTCCGCTGATCCTCAGCATTTTTGGCTGGCCAGTTACCTGGAAGAAATCCACTATCAATTCTCAACGCACACAATTCCCAGCGTTAAAATACGAAGCGGGAATGCCTACAAAATCCGCCAAAATAAAATCAACTAAACTGTTCGACTTACATCCTTGCTATCCTGGATCATCTGCATCTTTGCTCCAGATTGTTCTTGCAGCATACGAATAGTTTCTCCGGCCTTTCCAATGATCAATCCACAGCGGTTGGCCGGGACCATAACTTCTGTGGTGATACTCCCTCCCATTGGGAATCCGCCTCCGGGCATGCCCCCACCGCCCATTCCACCCCCGACACCGCCGCCACCACCACCCCCCCGCGTTGATTGGAACGATTAATCACCTGAAAAAAACATCTAGGTTAGCAAAAACATTACACCTCCAATTATTACAAAAATCTCAATCATATCACGATATCACGTGCAGAAAGTCGGTAACAGCTGAACCTATGTAATAGAAAAAATACGAAATTCCGCAAAACAAAATAGAATCCAGTCGCTCAAACCAGAAATCCAAACAGTTAAGCTACCAAGCACAAAAGAGATATAAACTACCTCGTAGATCATTTGCTTCGCTTTCTCCACGCAGACCTTGGAGCCCTGAACTGTGCACAAACGTGTGCCTGCTCCAGCGCTGTCTGGCGCCATTTGTACACGGGCGCCGGAAGTCTTCTGGATAGTGGAGATCTGCTCACCGCCACGGCCGATCACCAGTCCTACGGTATTGTCGGGGATCTGAAACCAAAATGCTCGTCACATAATATCAACTATTCTTAACAAAATCAAAAGCAAACAGTTCAAACTTTGTTCGCATTGCCGAGTAAGTCCTACATCACGGAAACGGTAGACTGTATGAATATGACTTGAAATATCTGACAACTGAACGGAACAAATGCACATAATACAATTATGTTCAGCATACGCATCACAATCAACCAGAACCACGTCACGTACCATACCGCTTTAACGTTGAATAAGGCACATTACAGTATTTGACACCGACACAACAAAAAAAAGATAACAAACCCCTACCTGGATAGACTCGACAACGTTCTCCATGGGGTTACCCATCCCTCCGAACTGTCCCCCGTTGGTGTCTCCAATTCCTCCGGACATCATTCCCATTCCCATCATGTTGCCTGATTCGTCTCCCTGATTGACTCTCTTCGTGGGATAATCGTCCGACTCACTTGCGGCTCTAAATCGGTAAATAGTTGAAAGTTGACTATCGAAGCCATCCACCACCTAACCCGCACAACTCTCTAACATCCTATGGGTTGTATCGGCACTAATAAACAATTATGATTTGCAGTATAAGAAGCATACAAGCTTATGAAGTGAAAGATGCGACACTTCAAAGGAATTAGTTCTTCAAAAGATACCTTTTAATTCCCGTGGTTTGAGAAGCGGCGAGCTCCTTTGCTCTTTGTAATGCGTCCTTCACAATATCGTTTGAAATTACTCCTCCTGTAGACATAGCACGCAAAATCCCATGTGATGGAACAACGCACTGCTCCTGCAATATTTAAACATGGATTTTAGGGTCAGGTTGACAGCCTACAATAAACATCGCGACAAAATATACGAAAATCGAGGAAACGGCAAAATACGATCGAAGTGACAGGAGTTTACGGATATGATTGCAGAAGTTGGATATCGAAAGTTGTGCAAAATTTATCTAGGCCGAAATGCATTTTCGAAGCATTCGTTTAGTGGTACGACCGTGATTTATCAAGAACCACAAAAACATTGGGAACAGTTATAGTAAACGCCTGATGAAAGGAAACAAATTCAAGGAAATCTAATACATGAAGGTTGCCAAAATTTGCAGCAGAAAGCAGAATCGTGATTCCGCGAGAAATGTTGGAAAGTCAAAAGCAAGCAAAATAGTCAGCGGTCAGGGTGTGATCACATACAGTTACGTAGTGAAAAGTGATTAGCGCACCTAGGGCCCACTCGAGTAATACGAACATTTGTGATAATGACCACCGGACATACTTCCACGAACAAACAGGTGCACAGCAGACTGTATTCACTACTCACTACGTGATTATCACGTGGGAAAGTCAGAATGAATACCTAGGATTGCTCAATTTAGAACGCCGAGCACAGAGATTATTAAAAACAGCAGTTGGAATTTGATTACGCAATGGAAAAACGCGGGGCTTTTAAACCAAGCGGCACTTTCAACACCGTTTATATTCTGCAGAAAACGAATGGATCACACTTCGCAGCAATCTACAGGAAGATTCCACTACAACACTCAATATAGATCCAGGTGAACGGTTCTCCACATATTGTGGTACTCCGTCTATTTGGGATCTTCAAACAGACGGAGAACAACAAAATATCATTAGTTATTACATCGGTCAGACGCACGTCAACACTGTCCAACCGTCTTGAACAAAAAAATATCTGTCATATATGTCCGAACTAATTACTTAGGAACCTGAAACATAACCCCAGTCCCCCCAGCAAACTAAACTACTTCCACATCGAAAACAATTACTTGCCACAATTGTTTGACTTGCTTACAAGGACACGTTTCAAAGTAGCTTTATTGAACGCACAGCAATTTATCTGATCAGCATCAATCAATGCAAATTACATTAATTAAAACGCACAAATGAATGAAAATGGCATACAATTTCGGCATCAAAAGTCATAAATGCAAATTTCATCGCATAATAACAATAAATTCAGAAATAATAAACCGCAGCAATTTCAAATACAGCATACAGTAAACGCATATAACGCAATTACAACCAAAAGAAAACCGACTGCGAATAATACCGTTCAATAAAACCCAGTAAACATTAACAATTATCCGATAATCCATCAAATGTGTGACAAACCCATGTCACACACGACCAACAAAAGACGACAAAGGAAAAGCAAACTAACCTGTCAAGTGAAGTGGACCACCACCTAAAAAGGGATATAGAGATATGAACAAACTGCATGTACACAGGCATAATTCGATAATAATTATTTAAAAATTAAATTTACAATAATTTATTACACGGAAAATAGAACAATATGCCATCATCACGAGATCAATACTGCCAAAACAAATATCAAAATAAAATAAACTCGCAATACCCGTAGTAAATACAATTAGGCAAAAAACACAACAAACCACAACCGTGATAAACTTCACAATAATATTGGGTAAAGAACAATCAACATGACCAAATAGATTACTCCAACTCCAGCTGCCGAATTCTTCAAAGCTTCCACATCTGAAAAAGAACAAGTAAATTTTTTAATCCGAATAGAGTAGATGTTCGTCTATATCATGTCACAGAAGCAACAACTACACAGCTACGCTTTTGTTTCAATATACTATTCAGTTATTTTGCAGCAAAATAGTATTCAGCTATTCTTTTGTAGCAATATAAGTAACCGTCCGGAAGTTGCTCTGGTAGACCCTAAGGTACCACTCTTCCGGTGATAGCACTTAGCACTCACTCAATCCGGTCATTCATGACAGGAATCAGGAACATAGTAGAAATGCTCCAAGGGATTGTAATCAGCAACATAACAACTCACCATTATTTAAAATGGCAAGGACACGACGATCGAGCGTACGAACATCAAGCGGCAAGTTCGGTGGGCCCTGGAATGATCACCGTAAATGATGTTCGTCTCTCGCCATGCATGTACGGTGATCATTCCAGGGCCCACCGAACTTGCCGCTTGATGTTCGTACGCTCGATCGTCGTGTCCTTGCCATTTTAAATAATGGTGAGTTGTTATGTTGCTGATTACAATCCCTTGGAGCATTTCTACTATGTTCCTGATTCCTGTCATGAATGACCGGATTGAGTGAGTGCTAAGTGCTATCACCGGAAGAGTGGTACCTTAGGGCTATCACCGGAAGAGTGGTACCAGAGCAACTTCCGGACGGTTACTTATATTGCTACAAAAGAATAGCTGAATACTATTTTGCTGCAAAATAACTGAATAGTATATTGAAACAAAAGAGTAGCTGTGTAGTGTGCTTCTGTGACATGAATAGACGAAATTACTCATTCGGATAAAATTATTGTTCTTTTCAGATGTGAAGCTTGAAGAATTCGGCGCTGGAGTGAGTAATCTATTGGTCATGTTGATGTTCTTTCCCAATATATGTGAAGTTTATCCGTTGTGGTTTGGTGTTTTTTTGCCTAATGTATTTACTACGGGTATTGCGATTTTATTTTGATTTTGTTTTGCAGTATTGATCTCGTGATATGGCATATTGTTCTATTTTCCGTGTAATAAATTATTGAAATTTATTTTTAAATAATTATTATCGAATTATCCTGGTACATCAGTTTGTTCATATCTCTATATCCCTTTTTAGGTGGTGGTCCACTTCACTTGACAGGTTAGTTTGCTTTTCCTTTGTCGTCTTTTGTTGGTCGTGTGTGACATGGGTTTGTCACACATTTGATGGATTATCGGATAATTGTTAATGTTTACTGGGTTTTATTGAACGGTATTATTCGCAGTCGGTTTTCTTTTGGTTGTAATTGCGTTATATGCGTTTACTGTATGCTGTATTTGAAATTGCTGCGGTTTATTATTTCTGAATTTATTGTTATT
This sequence comes from Pelodera strongyloides, assembly GCA_036852015.1. Classification (NCBI taxonomy): domain Eukaryota; kingdom Metazoa; phylum Nematoda; class Chromadorea; order Rhabditida; family Rhabditidae; genus Pelodera; species Pelodera strongyloides. The sequence goes on along the minus strand of JAANDG010001011.1, from coordinate 7,610 downwards.
ATGCGATGAAATTTGCATTTATGACTTTTGATGCCGAAATTTTATGCCATTTTCATTCATTTGTGCGTTTTAATTAATGTAATTTGCATTGATTGATGCTGATCAGATAAATTGCTGTGCGTTCAATAAAGCTACTTTGAAACGTGTCCTTGTAAGCAAGTCAAACAATTGTGGCAAGTAATTGTTTTCGATGTGGAAGTAGTTTTAGTTTGCTGGGGGGACTGGGGTTATGTTTCAGGTTCCTAAGTAATTAGTTCGGACATCGGGCTATGACAGATATTTTTTTGTTCAAGACGGTTGAACAGTGTTGACGTGCGTCTGACCGATGTAATAACTAATGATATTTTGTTGTTCTCCGTCTGTTTGAAGATCCCAAATAGACGGAGTACCACAATATGTGGAGAACCGTTCACCTGGATCTATATTGAGTGTTGTAGTGGAATCTTCCTGTAGATTGCTGCGAAGTGTGATCCATTCGTTTTCTGCAAATATAAACGGTGTTGAAAGTGCCGCTTGGTTTAAAAGCCCCGCGTTTTTCCATTGCGTAATCAAATTCCAACTGCTGTTTTTAATAATCTCTGTGCTCGGCGTTCTAAATTGAGCAATCCTAGGTATTCATTCTGACTTTCCCACGTGATAATCACGTAGTGAGTAGTGAATACAGTCTGCTGTGCACCTGTTTGTTCGTGGAAGTATGTCCGGTGGTCATTATCACAAATGTTCGTATTACTCGAGTGGGCCCTAGGTGCGCTAATCACTTTTCACTACGTAACTGTATGTGATCACACCCTGACCGCTGACTATTTTGCTTGCTTTTGACTTTCCAACATTTCTCGCGGAATCACGATTCTGCTTTCTGCTGCAAATTTTGGCAACCTTCATGTATTAGATTTCCTTGAATTTGTTTCCTTTCATCAGGCGTTTACTATAACTGTTCCCAATGTTTTTGTGGTTCTTGATAAATCACGGTCGTACCACTAAACGAATGCTTCGAAAATGCATTTCGGCCTAGATAAATTTTGCACAACTTTCGATATCCAACTTCTGCAATCATATCCGTAAACTCCTGTCACTTCGATCGTATTTTGCCGTTTCCTCGATTTTCGTATATTTTGTCGCGATGTTTATTGTAGGCTGTCAACCTGACCCTAAAATCCATGTTTAAATATTGCAGGAGCAGTGCGTTGTTCCATCACATGGGATTTTGCGTGCTATGTCTACAGGAGGAGTAATTTCAAACGATATTGTGAAGGACGCATTACAAAGAGCAAAGGAGCTCGCCGCTTCTCAAACCACGGGAATTAAAAGGTATCTTTTGAAGAACTAATTCCTTTGAAGTGTCGCATCTTTCACTTCATAAGCTTGTATGCTTCTTATACTGCAAATCATAATTGTTTATTAGTGCCGATACAACCCATAGGATGTTAGAGAGTTGTGCGGGTTAGGTGGTGGATGGCTTCGATAGTCAACTTTCATATTTACCGATTTAGAGCCGCAAGTGAGTCGGACGATTATCCCACGAAGAGAGTCAATCAGGGAGACGAATCAGGAAACATGATGGGAATGGGAATGATGTCCGGAGGAATTGGTGACACCAACGGGGGACAGTTTGGAGGGATGGGCAACCCCATGGAGAACGTTGTCGAGTCTATCCAGGTATGTGGTTTTGTTTTTTTTTTGTGTCGGTGTCAATACTGTAATGGCCTATCTCGAATAAAGCGGTATGGTACGTGACGGGTTCTGGTTGATTGTGATGCGTATGCTGAACATAATTGTATTATGTGCATTTGTTCCGTTCAGTTGTCAGATATTTCAAGTCATATTCATACAGTCTACCGTTTCCGTGATGTAGGACTTACTCGGCAATGCGAACAAAGTTTGAACTGTTTGCTTTTGATTTTGTTAAGAATAGTTGATATTATGTGACGAGCATTTTGGTTTCAGATCCCCGACAATACCGTAGGACTGGTGATCGGCCGTGGCGGTGAGCAGATCTCCACTATCCAGAAGACTTCCGGCGCCCGTGTACAAATGGCGCCAGACAGCGCTGGAGCAGGCACACGTTTGTGCACAGTTCAGGGCTCCAAGGTCTGCGTGGAGAAAGCGAAGCAAATGATCTACGAGGTAGTTTATATCTCTTTTGTGCTTGGTAGCTTAACTGTTTGGATTTCTGGTTTGAGCGACTGGATTCTATTTTGTTTTGCGGAATTTCGTATTTTTTCTATTACATAGGTTCAGCTGTTACCGACTTTCTGCACGTGATATCGTGATATGATTGAGATTTTTGTAATAATGGAGGTGTAATGTTTTGCTAACTAGATGTTTTTTTCAGTGATTAATCGTCCAATCAACGCGAGGGCGGTGGTGGTGGCGGCGGTGTCGGGGGTGGAATGGGCGGTGGGGGCATGCCCGGAGGCGGATTCCCAATGGGAGGAAGTATCACCACAGAAGTTATGGTCCCGGCCAACCGCTGTGGATTGATCATTGGAAAGGCCGGAGAAACTATTCGTATGCTGCAAGAACAATCTGGAGCAAAGATGCAGATGATCCAGGATAGCAAGGATGTAAGTCGAACAGTTTAGTTGATTTTATTTTGGCGGATTTTGTAGGCATTCCCGCTTCGTATTTTAACGCTGGGAATTGTGTGCGTTGAGAATTGATAGTGGATTTCTTCCAGGTAACTGGCCAGCCAAAAATGCTGAGGATCAGCGGAGAGCCACAGAAGGTCGAGCATGCCAAGCAGTTGGTCGCCGACATTGTCAATGCACAGGCTCGTGATGATGGACCAGGTGGAGGTGGAGGAGGCATGGGACAACGTGAGTTAATTTATATTGTTTTAAATGTTCGCGTTTGACGTTGAGTAATTTGGTCGTGTAGGTAACTTGATGTAGTATATCTCAGAGCTGATATGTGAATGTCCTCCATGGGTTCAATTCCTAGCCTAGCGTGTAGAATATAAATGATATGTTTTAGTCACTCCAAGGTATAATTGACTACTAATCCAATTGTTACATTTTATTGTTAGTTGTCTTGTTTAAGCAATTGCAAATTTCCTCTTTTAGCCAGTTCCAAGGCGGAGATGGGGCCTCAGCCCGGGGAGAGGTGGTGGTACCAAGATCATCTGTTGGCATGATCATTGGCAAGGGAGGAGAGACGATCAAGCGTCTTGCTTATGAGACTGGAACGAAGATCCAATTCAAGCCCGATGATGACCCTAACACCCCTGACAGGTGAGTGTTTTTAGGGTTAGGCGTTGGTACCCACTGTCTGGGTATGAAAATGACCTTGGATAGTTGGGGAGAAGAGTTGTTATTTCGGGAGGAATTTCTTGGCCGCAGCTGAATGCTTTTGTGTTTTTTTTTTGGGCAGTTTACTCAAAATGCCGGTTTCGGCTTCGTTAGGTTCCTTAGAAGCTAAGTTTTCATTCATTTAGATGTGCTGTAATCAGCGGAACCCGTGACCAGATCTACCGAGCCACCGAACGGATAACGGAGTTGGTTCAAAGGAGCGCACAAGCCGGCGGTGGAGTTGACACTTTCTACATGCACGTTCCTGCGAACAAGGTACTAATTTTAATAGTTTTTCTTTCGCGCACTTTCTTATGCAATAAAGAGTTAATCATTGTAATTTTGTATGATGTAGTAAAGCAAACCGTATTCAAGGCATCGCCGAGAAGGTTACTAGGCGAAATAACCTCGGATGAGAGCGTCGCGTGGTAGGTAATGTTCTGTCCCTGCGTTTTATCATTTTTCTACTTTTTTCAGACCGGACTCGTAATTGGACGCGGCGGAGAGACCATTAAGCAGATTAATGCCGAATCGGGAGCCCACTGTGAATTGTCGAGAGACCCACCACCAAATGAGAACGAGAAGGTAGGGTTTCTTGTTTTGTGGTACATTATTCCCTCGTGTAGTATGAGTAAAGCTTTTTTCGAGCAGTTGACAGTTATTAGATGTAGGTCTGCATGAGAGTCAACATGTGAAAACTGAAATGAAAAGACTAACTTTCCACCAACTATAGCCTTAACTTGAATAAATTGAAGACCATTGCATAGCACAGGAAACTAGGCACCATTTTTTCTATTGTATGCTATCTCTGTAGTAATACCAATCTTGCTTTATTTAGAATGGAGAAATTTTCCAGGTGTTTGTGATCAAGGGTACCCCATATCAGATCCATCATGCCCAGCACATTATCAGAATCAAGGTTTGTTTGGATCTTGTGATTTTACGTGATGGTTTCGAATGAAATCAATAACTTTGATGCCACATTAAACGATTCAACATTATGGTTTTCTTGGAGCTTTTATGGTTAGGGAGTAGGGGCTGATCGACATTTACTCGTTATATTCAATTAACCATTTGACCACTATTATTATTTAGGTTGGAGACGTTGCCCCCGGAACCCCAATTCCGCCGTTCAGCGGCCCAGGAGGACCCGGACCCGGCCCACAAATGCAGCCCCCACAGCAGATGTATGGAGGCCCTGGACAGGTCAGTGCTTTTATGCATAACTAAAGCGGTGTAACAACCGGTTTTTGATGTGTATTACCGTGCAATATTCTGTCCTCTGGGCTGTTAGATATCAGCTTTGGTACAATACATTGAAATGAAACATCTTGTCTTGATAATGCATGGTAACATATGACCTCTGTGATTTAGTGTGTGGTGAAGTTTACATTCAAGTTTACTGAGTTTCTAAATTTCAGGGAATGGGAGGCGGATTTGATCAGTACGGCGGACAGCCGATGGGCGGTCAAGGACAACAATGGAACCAATCCTATGGTGCACCACAGCCACAACCTGTACCCCAGGCACAGTACGGTGGATGGGGAGCACAGGCCGCCGCCCCACAACAACAGTACGGAGGCATTTCTGCGTCGAGCGCCTACCAACAGCCTCAGCAGACTATGGCTCAGGTAAGCGTTGTTATCTGATTTTGGGGTGTTGATCACGACGTTAAAGCGGTATTTAGATGGTTCGTGAAACGTATGCGGGATACTTGCATTTCCGTGTATTCTGTGGCCACGTGGGAATGCTGTTAGAAAATTACGTTTCAAAATTATCTCGATGGGTTTCAATTGCTGGCGCTGAACGATTCGATGTATCTAAGTTTTAGGATTTGTTTTCGAGAGCGCTTGAGTTTAGCAGTTTGTTTATGTGGCTTTACTGTTTAGTACAGGATAATAACATTAACTACATTCTTCTTCTTCACAACTGTGAATTATTTCTTGCTCGTTTCAGCCGCAGTACGCCGCTGCCCAGATGCAGCCAGCTCAACAGCAGCAAGTTGCTGCGGCGCCGCAGGCAATGCCACAACAGGCTGCTGCCGCTGCCCCGTCTGCTTCTGCCGCGCCCGCTATCAACCCGGCCACTGGACAGCCCGACTATTCTGCACAGTGGGCACAGTATTATCGATCAATGGGAATGCATGACCAAGCAGCTGCGATTGAGGCTCAGGTGCGTGGTGTTTTGGATTAGTATGCTTTGTTTTTTAAAGCGGTATGACACGTAGTTTGTGAAATATTTGCACGACTGACATTGCCGTGTGATGGGATTTCCAAGTATACTAAAAATTAACTGTACTTTGGAACTAAGACTAATTTTTCATATTATATATGCAGGTTCCGTGCAGAATTATTGGTAGAAAGAAATGTGATTGGCAGTATTGACAGAATCACACCGATTTTTTGGGATTCTTGGAAAACTCATAAAGAAAGGACATTTCAAAAACAACTCTCGTACCGTTTTAAACAGCTCTACTTGTTGTGTATTATGTGCATGCAATAAGTTTGTTTGGTTGCAAAAGGACGAGTTCACCGCTTTGGCGCTTTATGAGATCTTTGAGTGCATATAGCAGTTTGTCGAAACATGTTGAGTGTCTGAGCTTTCATATTGCACTTTTCATCTTTTCACTCTTTCAGATGCGTGGCGGACAACCTGCTGCGGGCGGCGTGCCTGGTCAGGCTCAACAAATGCAAGCGATGCCTGGATATGGACAGGTTTGTTGTTTGGTTATTATTGTTGACGCTCTAAGCGGGTGATTTTAGCAAACTTTATAACTTGTACATGGATTTTGGGCCAACTTGGCAAACAGTATTTTTTTGTTTTTCTTCTTACGTTGGCATTTTAACCCTTCTTATGACGTGTGTTTCAGGCTCACTAAGCATCGCGTCTCTTCTGCGCGTGGTACTTCTTTTCTTCTTTATCGGTGAGTTTTCCAGATAGTTTTACTTTTCACTCACGCAAAGTGTACGTTTGTTTAGATGACAAACTGAATGTTTCATTGATACGTTTTACTCCAGAATGTGTGTTTACTATACAAAACAAGACCAACCAGACATCAGAAAGAAAGATGAGTTTGTTTCGTGAATGAATGTCCAGTTGTTTTTAGTGCAGTCACATTGCAGGCTTGTTCCCCTTTCCGTCGTGGCAGTGTGTGTTTCGAGTCTCCGGGATTTGATATCCACACATCGATTCACCAAGATTACAGCCTTTTGGGCTGCCAATTATGACTAATTATTTGCCAATTGAAACCGTTATCATTTGTTTCCCTCCTAAAACTGTTTTATAGTATTGGTCGTTTTAATTAGGCATGTTAAGTGTTATTGCCCTTTTTTTAAATGGTTGTTTTCTCTTGGTGCGAACCGGTCTCATATTTTTACCCGGATTTTTGTCTCTGATGCTTTGGTAATGTTTGTTAACCTATACGTTGTGCAAGCGGTAATTTTTTAAGTTTCAATTTTTTGTAACCTATAAGTCCCGGAGCAAGCTCCACAGCCCAGCAGTCCCATTTCTATTTTCTCGATCTTTTTTTTCTTTTATGTTTTGACCGCTAAGTTTTAGTATTGTCTCTTAATTTATTTTTTTGACTGCATGTTCATTCCTGCGTGAACTCTATCCTGAACTCATTGTACGTTGTTCATTTTTTCATCGATTTTGAAGACAGTTTCCTGTTTTACAAGTAAAGTGTTGTTTATGAGTACGGTATATCATGCAGTCATGTCTTGCTTTACAATAACAAAATAACAAATGATTCATCTCCTTCAGACGACTGTTCCTGAAATAATGGACACCCCTAATGGAGTCAAGGTGTAAGTTCTAAACCCACATGCGGTCATGTTTAGCTTCCAATATACCAAATGATTCGTCGTTCACACGATTGTTTGAAACGAGGGACACCACCACTAGAGCAAGGTGTAAGTTCCAAAACCGAGGAACCAAACAGCAACACCGACAAATTAAATCATCTTTATCAAGTCATCCACAGCTGAAAAGTTCAAATTAAAGAAATTTTATTGCCAAGTAGGATGATGCTATATGCTTGCATATATGTTATTATTACCGGCAGCGACACGTAGCAAACTACGGTATCAGAAGCTCAGAATTAGGTTCTATATGATGAAAACTAACTGTATTTGATATACCCAGTCGGTTCCTGATATATGAACTTTATAAAAACCATATATGACACATCAGATTTGAAGTGTTCAGGTGAATCTTGAAACTAAGCCTGTACCAGAAGCTCAGGGGCGAGAATTAGGTTCTATATGATGAAAACTATCTGTATTTGTTATACCCAGTAGGTTCATAGCCTGATATATGAGCTTT
>JAANDG010001010.1:0-27640 GCA_036852015.1 Pelodera strongyloides | reverse complement strand
GGTCCGCGGCAGCCGACAGGTGGAAGTCCACCCCGGCCATTCTCTAAGTCGATTCTCGCTATCAATAAAGCGTTGTATCCCACTTGTGCAGGTTATTCTGTTCAGTGGTGCACCGTCCGGGAAACGAACCCGGGCCGCGTGGCAGGCGAGCATTCTACCACTGAACCAAAGCATTCTACTTGGTTCCAACTCTATCCAGGAAACTCTCACACAGTACACCGAAACGAAACAAATCTTCAAAGAAATGACAATGAACCTTAGGGAATACAACACGAATTCACTTACAGTTAAGAATAAAATACCCAGTACAGATGTAGCAACCACATCCGAACAAAAACTACTAGGTATACCCTGGAACACTATAACAGACACATTCAAAATAAGCGCTCATCTGGGAAAACGTGACAAGGCAACTAAACGTAACATTATAAAATCAATCGCAAAAAACTTCGACCCCTTAGGTCTCTCAGCACCACTATTAATAGAAAGCAAAATTTTCTATCAAAAATTATGCAAACAACAATATAATTGGGATGAATTAATAAACAAGGAAGATACATTTGAATGGGAAGAAATAAGGCACAAATATCAAAACATAGAATATACAGTACCACGGCACATATTTTCACTAGGAAAAGAAGCTAATAATACTAGAGAATACATTTTACATGTATTCGGAGACGCCTCTAAAGACTGTTACGCAACGTGTTGTTATGTACAACAAAGTCAGTTACTAGAGAAACCTTTTTACTTTTAAGCAAATGTAGGTTGAACCCAATCAAGAAAAATATAACAATTCCCAAAGCGGAACTGATGGCATTCCAAAGTTCCGTGAATATAACACAATTCGTACTTGATGAACTGGACATTACAATCAGACAAATAAAATTATACTCAGATTCAGAGTGCACTCTAAAATGGGTTACGAGCAATAATCTGAGATCACTTGACACCTTTACAAGAAACCGAACTAACGTCATCCGTAACAACATACAAAATTTCAACATACCGTATGACATACACTACATATCCTCAGAAACTAACCCGGCAGACTACGGTACCAAACCTACAATGTTCGACACTCTGCAACAATCTATCTGGTTCAGAGGACCTGAAATAATCACTAAAGAAGAAACAGAATGGCCAGAAAAGACGAAAAAGAAATGGATCATACCAGAAGATACACATATAACCACGCAACTTCTTTTAAACATTGATAATAATGAAAATGCAACAGTAGCTGAATATATAACTAATAAATACAGCACATGGGAAAAAATTATAAAAGTACAAAGCAGACTACTAGTCTGTGTAACGAAGTGGACCACGCTAACAAACAAGAATAGACAACAAAATATTCAGTTAGAAGGCATACTTAGAGATGTAAAACTAAAAGAAAATAGTGTCGAAAACAGACGTTTGGCGGAGATATACGTCCTAAAGTCGCACCAAGAAAATCATCTCACTACAGAAAGGAAAGAAAAGTGGAAAATTAGCAAAGATGTCTACACCGACAAAAAAGGCCTTGTAAGATTGAAGGGTAGAATATCACCCGAAATTGAAAAGAGGAAGGAAAGTCCAGTAATATTAGTACCTAAAACACATTTGACACGCCTGATCATTGAATTCACACACAAAGCACACGCCCATACGGGTACAAATCACATACTGGCTGTAATACGACGACAGTTCTGGATAAAGAACGTACGCCAAGAAGTTAAACAAGTCCTAAGGAAATGTGTCACGTGTAAGAAATTCAACAACAGACCATATAAATATCCCGATCTTCCAGAATTTCCCAAAGAAAAAATTGAGAAAAGCAGTCCTTTTGAAACGATTGGTATAGATTACATGGGACCGATGAACTTTCTCAATAGCAAAGAGACAAATGAAAAAATTTGGATATGCCTATTCACATGCCTTACTACACGACTTGTACACCTAGAGATTGTAAATGATCTTTCAACAAAAACTTTCTTAAACGCATTAAAGAGATTCACAGGCAGAAGAGGAAACCCTACAAAAATAATTTCAGACAATGCGACACAATTTGTCTTAGCTGGGAAAATATTAGACAAACAAAATAAAGACGACGAAAGCGACATTTCCATCATACGAGAAACTGAGCAATTTCTACACGTAGAATGGAAATTCATCACGCCTATGGCTCCTTGGCAAGGCGGGTTTTATGAAAGACTCATCAAAACTGTAAAAACAACCCTATTTAGATTACAGACGATTAAAAGGTTATCACTAAAAGAGCTGCCTACCACAATCATAGAAATCGAAGCAATTATAAATAGCAGACCACTATATTATGTGCCATCCGACAACGAGACAAAAATAATAAGACCGATAGACTTTATCACACCAGGTATAGATCTTATATCTGTTATAAAATTTGCTGAAGACACGAAAGATCCAACATACCGTCCTGTTACTAGAGACAAGACTATAGACATATTACAGAAAGATATGGAAAATACACAAAAGCAACTTGCTACAATATGGAGTACGTGGAGAAACACGTATCTTGAAGAATTACGGAAATCTCATAAACATACTGCGCAACCCGGACAACACAGCAAAGTAACGCCAAATTTAGGAGAAATAGTACTTATCGCAGATAAGACGGTGCCTCGTGCTCAGTGGAAGTTGGGAACCATCACACAACTATATTTTAACAAGCATAATGTGGCTATTTCAGCAAAAGTAAAAGTAAATAATCAAAAATACCTCACTAGGGCAGTTAGTCAGCTCATACCGTTGGAAATAAGTCAGGAACAAACCAATTTGCCACAATAAAAAAAAAAAAAAAAAAAAAAAAAAAAAAAAAAAAAAAAAAAAAAAAAAAAAAAAAAAAAAAAAAAAAAAGCGATACCTAAAACGTTGAAACGTACACAGTTGTAGAAGAAGATGACGCACAAAAATAAATTAATTAAAAAGAATTTGCATACGAATAACGTTCCCATTTATACGACATCCACAGACCTAACAGAAATCACATCACCACTCCCACTACCCTTCCCTAATATGGGGAAATCCTCCAGAACCCCTGGTGGTTCCTCAACTGCTACTACACCTATCAAGGTGAAATTACAATTAACAAATTCGTCACCCCGCAGTGAGGTTGCGTCCAAGATGGAAAACATGGCTATTCAACAGGTAAATATTCCTTTCATTTTGTCCACGATCTTTCATAAAATTTTCCGTTTAATAATTAGTTCATGCTTTGTAATGCCACGTTAGTAACAATAAGTGGCAACTCAAAAGAGACAGATGGACACGAAGGTAAGCAATAATTAGAAAAAAAAAAAAAAAAAAACCCTAATTTATAATTCGTTCAGAAACACGACCGCTGGGACTGAAGGACAACGCACCCGTCGAACAGAGACCGGTGGAAAAGTTCCACACAGAACGTGACTTCGCCCAGGACTATGTCACATCAACAGAATCCGCCGACAACCCCTGGGCTTACCACAGAAGCCACACAAAACGCAGTGTATGTTACCTGATACGATAATTGATGTTCCATATTGTTAAAGGTTACATTTATCGGTTACAACACTGTTAAAGATTCAATTTTCTAAAAAATATTTTCACTCAATTGTATAAAGATTTACAGAACGATTTCGTTGAAGTGTAACATTGTTACGTTCTTAAAAGTTACGTTGTTACGTTCGTAACTGAATTGATGGTACAAATATAGTATTTCAAAAATGAGCAACAAGAATGGTAGGAAAAAACACGCACAACTAATCATAAATTCCTTCAGAAACCTCGAAGGAGCCCCAGAGAGAAAGAAGACTTGGACACAGGCCACGAGACTGAAGTATAGATTTTTGAACCTCACGAACAAGAACACTCAGTCCAAATGCGCGGTCTGCGAAGAAGAATTCACATTGTACGAAGTTTCATGTGGCCAGTCTTCAATTACTTAGAACGCGTTGAACTAGTCGAAACCAACGTTTTGTGTATTTTCTGTGCAAGGGCTTCACATAAAGCAGAGGAAAAGTGCTACTTCGCTTCAATTTCGTGCAAGCGCTGCGGAGGGCAAAATAATTGCCATGCAGAATTGTTTTGCCCAGTCTTTGAAGCAGAGAAAATCTCGAAAAAACCCGAATAATATTCCCGATTCCCCGTACAACAAATTAACGACTGAAAATGAGACCCTGTATCTGTTGTAAACAATTATTTGTGGTGTAACCTTTTTTTTTCTCAATGTCGAATAAAAGAATTAAAAAAAAAAAACACATGTCTTATTGGAAACGGCATTCATGGCTTGTTGAAAACGGCACACATTCCACATTAGTTTACGTGAAAAAAAAAAAAAAAAAAAAAAAAAAAAAAAAAGTGACCAAGTTCGAACCTGTATTATTCTTGGCGTACAATTTTACACATGGCTTAATTATGGTTGTCGCCCCCTGGAGGTCCGGGTGGAAAAGAAAAGAAATTGTTTTAAGTCAATGATATGCAAGATATCGCTTTCAAATCAGAGATAAGTTGTCGATAAGGTATCAACATTATAAAGTCCCGCGTGGCAATAATAGAGCATAAGAACAACGGTAGTATTAAACTTTCGCTTCCCCGGGAGTGTCACGACTAATGTGACCGTGAATCGTATTATTATTACCGTAGATAATCATGCGAGTAAACAACCGTCTAAAGTGCAAACCCAGCCCGTATATTATATGAATTTGCATAGATTATCTATCAACATATACCCTCCTCGAGGAGGCTTAATCATGTTCTTATATATTCTTATTTGCAGTATTCCGGCTAGCCTGAAGTCAGGCAATTCTGGTGACCGGAAGCGGAAGCCCGCTTCGGCCCTCTACTCTCCTACTGTACGCGGAGGTCCGCGGCAGCCGACAGGTGGAAGTCCACCCCGGCCATTCTCTAAGTCGATTCTCGCTATCAATAAAGCGTTGTATCCCACTTGTGCAGGTTATTCTGTTCAATTATTAAATTTTCCGATACACCACATACATGATGTATGTGGTTTTTCAGATTTTATATATGGACTTATACCAGGCTACTGAAGGACTGGGAACCTGAAATATAGATTATTTGTTGTTGAAATACAGTGTTCCTCATCGGTAGACTTCGTAGCTTCATAGTTACAAGCATTATTAAATTTTCCGATATACCACGTACAGAGTTGTACGTGGTTTTTCAGATTTTACATATGGACTTATACCAGGCTACTGAAAGACTGGGAACCTGAAATATAGATTATTTGTTGTTGAAATACAGTGTTCCTCATCGGTAGACTTCGTAGCTTCATAGTTACAAGCATTATTAAATTTTCCGATACACCACATACATGATGTATGTGGTTTTTCAGATTTTATATATGGACTTATACCAGGCTACTGAAGGACTGGGAACCTGAAATATAGATTATTTGTTGTTGAAATACAGTGTTCCTCATCGGTAGACTTCGTAGCTTCATAGTTACAAGCATTATTAAATTTTCCGATATACCACGTACAGAGTTGTACGTGGTTTTTCAGATTTTACATATGGACTTATACCAGGCTACTGAAAGACTGGGAACCTGAAATATAGATTATTTGTTGTTGAAATACAGTGTTCCTCATCGGTAGACTTCGTAGCTTCATAGTTACAAGCATTATTAAATTTTCCGATATACCACGTACAGAGTTGTACGTGGTTTTTCAGATTTTACATATGGACTTATACCAGGCTACTGAAAGACTGGGAACCTGAAATATAGATTATTTGTTGTTGAAATACAGTGTTCCTCATCGGTAGACTTCGTAGCTTCATAGTTACAAGCATTATTAAATTTTCCGATATACACCACATACATGAGTTGTATGTGGTTTTTCAGATTTTATATATGGACTTATACCAGGCTACTGAAAGACTGGGAACCTGAAATATAGATTATTTGTTGTTGAAATACAGTGTTCCTCATCGGTAGACTTCGTAGCTTCATAGTTACAAGCATTATTAAATTTTCCGATATACCACGTACAGAGTTGTACGTGGTTTTTCAGATTTTACATATGGACTTATACCAGGCTACTGAAAGACTGGGAACCTGAAATATAGATTATTTGTTGTTGAAATACAGTGTTCCTCATCGGTAGACTTCGTAGCTTCATAGTTACAAGCATTATTAAATTTTCCGATATACCACGTACAGAGTTGTACGTGGTTTTTTCAGATTTTACATATGGACTTATACCAGGCTACTGAAAGACTGGGAACCTGAAATATAGATTATTTGTTGTTGAAATACAGTGTTCCTCATCGGTAGACTTCGTAGCTTCATAGTTACAAGCATTATTAAATTTTCCGATATACCACGTACAGAGTTGTACGTGGTTTTTCAGATTTTACATATGGACTTATACCAGGCTACTGAAAGACTGGGAACCATGAAATATAGATTATTTGTTGTTGAAATACAGTGTTCCTCATCGGTAGACTTCGTAGCTTCATAGTTACAAGCATTATTAAATTTTCCGATACACCACATACATGATGTATGTGGTTTTTCAGATTTTATATATGGACTTATACCAGGCTACTGAAAGGACTGGGAACCTGAAATATAGATTATTTGTTGTTGAAATACAGTGTTCCTCATCGGTAGACTTCGTAGCTTCATAGTTACAAGCATTATTAAATTTTCCGATATACCACGTACAGAGTTGTACGTGGTTTTTCAGATTTTACATATGGACTTATACCAGGCTACTGAAAGACTGGGAACCTGAAATATAGATTATTTGTTGTTGAAATACAGTGTTCCTCATCGGTAGACTTCGTAGCTTCATAGTTACAAGCATTATTAAATTTTCCGATATACCACGTACAGAGTTGTACGTGGTTTTTCAGATTTTACATATGGACTTATACCAGGCTACTGAAAGACTGGGAACCTGAAATATAGATTATTTGTTGTTGAAATACAGTGTTCCTCATCGGTAGACTTCGTAGCTTCATAGTTACAAGCATTATTAAATTTTCCGATATACCACGTACAGAGTTGTACGTGGTTTTTCAGATTTTACATATGGACTTATACCAGGCTACTGAAAGACTGGGAACCTGAAATATAGATTATTTGTTGTTGAAATACAGTGTTCCTCATCGGTAGACTTCGTAGCTTCATAGTTACAAGCATTATTAAATTTTCCGATACACCACGTACAGAGTTGTACGTGGTTTTTCAGATTTTACATATGGACTTATACCAGGCTACTGAAAGACTGGGAACCTGAAATATAGATTATTTGTTGTTGAAATACAGTGTTCCTCATCGGTAGACTTCGTAGCTTCATAGTTACAAGCATTATTAAATTTTCCGATATACCACGTACAGAGTTGTACGTGGTTTTTCAGATTTTACATATGGACTTATACCAGGCTACTGAAAGACTGGGAACCTGAAATATAGATTATT
The DNA here is from genome assembly GCA_036852015.1 of Pelodera strongyloides. Classification (NCBI taxonomy): domain Eukaryota; kingdom Metazoa; phylum Nematoda; class Chromadorea; order Rhabditida; family Rhabditidae; genus Pelodera; species Pelodera strongyloides. The sequence continues at coordinate 20,199 of JAANDG010001010.1, read as the reverse complement.
TGTTGTTGAAATACAGTGTTCCTCATCGGTAGACTTCGTAGCTTCATAGTTACAAGCATTATTAAATTTTCCGATATACCACGTACAGAGTTGTACGTGGTTTTTCAGATTTTACATATGGACTTATACCAGGCTACTGAAAGACTGGGAACCTGAAATATAGATTATTTGTTGTTGAAATACAGTGTTCCTCATCGGTAGACTTCGTAGCTTCATAGTTACAAGCATTATTAAATTTTCCGATATACCACGTACAGAGTTGTACGTGGTTTTTCAGATTTTACATATGGACTTATACCAGGCTACTGAAAGACTGGGAACCTGAAATATAGATTATTTGTTGTTGAAATACAGTGTTCCTCATCGGTAGACTTCGTAGCTTCATAGTTACAAGCATTATTAAATTTTCCGATATACCACGTACAGAGTTGTACGTGGTTTTTCAGATTTTATATATGGACTTATACCAGGCTACTGAAGGACTGGGAACCTGAAATATAGATTATTTGTTGTTGAAATACAGTGTTCCTCATCGGTAGACTTCGTAGCTTCATAGTTACAAGCATTATTAAATTTTCCGATATATACCACGTACAGAGTTGTACGTGGTTTTTCAGATTTTACATATGGACTTATACCAGGCTACTGAAAGACTGGGAACCTGAAATATAGATTATTTGTTGTTGAAATACAGTGTTCCTCATCGGTAGACTTCGTAGCTTCATAGTTACAAGCATTATTAAATTTTCCGATATATACCACGTACAGAGTTGTACGTGGTTTTTCAGATTTTATATATGGACTTATACCAGGCTACTGAAAGACTGGGAACCTGAAATATAGATTATTTGTTGTTGAAATACAGTGTTCCTCATCGGTAGACTTCGTAGCTTCATAGTTACAAGCATTATTAAATTTTCCGATATACCACGTACAGAGTTGTACGTGGTTTTTTCAGATTTTACATATGGACTTATACCAGGCTACTGAAAGACTGGGAACCTGAAATATAGATTATTTGTTGTTGAAATACAGTGTTCCTCATCGGTAGACTTCGTAGCTTCATAGTTACAAGCATTATTAAATTTTCCGATACACCACATATGTTGAACATTTACAGGATCACCGTTTATTCATCAAATACAATTTCCTTTTATACCATTCATTTTAAGTTTCCAGAATCCAATTTAGTTTGAAGAGGCACAACAAAATATGACGAAGCATAACAATGGGAATTCGAGAATTGGTTTTTCTAGACACAACATACGTATTAGAAATTAAGAGTATTATTTCATATAATATTCTACACTCCCCTAACAGAAATGATTGGGTTATGTAGCCTTTGCTTTTGGGATGTTCCACTTCATGAGTCTAGTGAAGACAAAGAGCAACCCTATTACTATGCAGATGTATATTACGGGGGATAGAAATAAATTAGTTAAGCTTGTCTGCACTAAGTTGCTTAATGAATTAAGGGGGCTTTTCCAGTTGAACTCATTCTGGACCATTTCTTCAACTACGATGTGCTTAAGGGGAATTTCGTTGTCAATATGCTTTTCTTGTAATCTTCCTTCTAAAATAAAATAACTTGGGATGCCGCAATTCAGGCTACAGTTAATGGAGATTAAACTACTTGTGAAGAGGTAACGTGTGCGGCGGGTTTGCTTAGTTGGCCCACACTTCATTGTCGCGATTGATGTTCCACACTGTGAGATTGCTGTCGTTTCCTTGTCCTCCGTTGTGGTGCATTCGTAGTCCAATGTGGCTCCCTCCCCACATGAGAAGCAGGCTTGGAGCGTGAGAGGAGTGACATTGCATGTGGCGGTTGGACGGATCACGGATAGCTGAAGTCCAGCGAAGGTGACCTGGGTTTGAAGTTGGGTCATTGGCAGGCGGGCGGCAATTGTTCCTTCATGGGGCACAAATTCAACATTTTGCATTGTCGTGGGTAGGTAATTGGAAAGATGGTTGGTGACGGATCCAGGAGGGCAGGCACAAAGAAGCGAGTGTGATGCTTGCGAGCACGAGCAGACTTGAGGGCGGAAGCTGCACTTGAAGGCATGTGCGGAGAGCGATGACGAGCACTGTAGTTGTCCAATTGTTCCTCCGGTGAAATGATTGGGGGGATTGACGATGGCAAAAGCGGTTCTTTTTCCGTCGGTGATGAAGTCTGTTCCCAGGATTGGTGTAGGAGGAATGGATGAGCTGAGGATTGAAATGGATATTGGGATGTTCGGAAGAGTGTATTGTTGTCCAGGGATAACGGTGAAAACGTTCGTCGTTTCGATGTTGTTGTACTGAAGGGTGGCATGAAGTGTTATTCTTGTAGTCCATGTAGGGCATCGGAATACTTCGTAGACGGTTGACGTAGTGGGTGTTGCGTAGATCCTTGAGAAGACACAGGATGATGAACAGTAGAAACATCCACAGGTTACGCATCCACAGTCGGAGTAACATGAGGTGAATCCGGGACTGGTTCGGGCATCTCCGGTGAATTCGGGTATGATGGTGTCCGGTTTGATTTCCTTGCAGTAATCGTTGTCATCACAGGATCCGGATCCCGAGCAGCGATGGGAGCTTTGTACGTTGATGTCATTATCGCGTGTGAAATACAACGTGTCTTTGTTGCAAAGGCATTCGAAGTGTTCGATTCGACTCGAAGGGATAATATTCCAAGCGTGAAGTTGTTGTTCTCGGTAATGGTTAGGCAAGCTTCGGCTTTGTTTGCGTGGAGGTTGAGAATGGTTGCTCCATCAGTTTTGCACTTGAGGACGTTATCCATTTGGGTACATGTTGAAGACGTAGCATCGAAGGATATGGTAGTTGAGCAAGCGTTGATTCTTGGCGAAAGTAGAATCCAGAAGACCACTGTCGTGAGTAGTGGTAGTGGAGTCCAGCGACGACGTTGCGGAAAGAACCGAACGTGGATGGCTCGAAGAGGTCGGAACAGGAAGCGGATCATGTATCGCAGGATGCGGATGAAGAAGTGGATGAAGAAGGCGATCTTCTGGAAGATGTTGCAGACGTGGGAGACGATGTGGATCACGATTGCGATGAAACACAGTACCTGTGATACTTCGATCCATTCGTACGTTGTAAGGCACTGGGGGTGTTTGAGATGGTACCAACACCATAGACAGTTGGCATCGCAGATGCTCTTGCAGGTGACGTTGACTGATGACGTGAGTTTTCCGGATGTCTAGAGATGAGTGGTCAAGCTGCTGCCGGCAGGCAACGCCGGAAGCTTCACGTGAAGCGATGTAGACGGCACTGGGTTGGTGGTGCATAAGTTGTCGTAGCAGATATCGATGTGGTACTGATCAGCGGGGTTGTTCTCGTGATCGACGATGTAGATGACCAATTTTTGCTCGATGCAGGTGACGTAGAATTCAGGATCGACGGTGACGTTCATTGCACGGTGAGGATAGTACGTGTACGTTGTTGAACCCCATGCGGCAATCGGGATTGAGAAGTCGGATCCTTGCAGGAGTGCGGGGCTCGGAGGAAAGAAGCAGAATTGTGACGCTTCGGATGAACAGGTGACATGTGTGCAGAGGCGTGCGGTTCCAGTAACTGTAGAAGGTTCAATTTCACTTTGCAACGTCAGATGGAGTTCGTCGGTGGTCGAGTCGTAGCACACTATGGGACCATTCGCATCGTAATCCGGCACGGAGATTTGAATGTGGTCCACAGCATAAATGGCACCAGACGGCAGAGATACTTGTGGGAATGTCTTGGTGACACTGATCCGGGAGCATAGTTCGTCGTTGCGCGTGAAAGAACAAATTTCCGTTGGGCGAAGTGTTGCGAGTAGTGATTCAATGACGGGATCGGGTGGATGAACAGTGATGGGAAGAAGATGAACACATCCATTGCTCCAGGGTGGGCAGGAGCAATATGGACCGCAGTATGAGCTGGGAGCGTCTTTCTCTTGATGTTGTTTCGTGTGTCCATGTGGGCAATTGATCGGAAGGTAGCATGGTGATGTGTTGGTCTCGGCGATGGCGATTGTGTGTGTCGCGCATGGTGGGATGAAGAGGATTTTCTTGATGTTGTTGGAGCATTGAGTTGCGGTGCTTGAAGTGAAGAGGGCTGTGAGGAACAGGCATGTTGTGATTGTGGTTGACAGTAGGCGGGCCTTGCTACGGGTAACCATTGGGTGACCTTGTTGAGCGGACGCGGATGGTTGTTGCTGATCTCGATTGTGTTCGGAAGTCGAAGACCGCGGAGTTGTTTCCAGTGGTATGAGTTCGCAGATAGGACGTAAGTAGGTCTTTCCTGACGATTGAACTGTTGCGGTGCGGTTGTTCTGTTGTAGCTTGACAATTTTTGCGAGTGGCCAATCGTGGCGAGGTCTGTTGCGGTCGACGAGAAGAACGACATCGTTGACTTTCGGAGAAATGTTCTGCGTGCCGTGTTGTTTGTTGTGGATTCGCTGCCATCGTTCTTGAAGAGCAGATACGTAGTTGGTAGAGAATTCATCCCAGAAATGATTAACGAGTAGCTGAGACTGAGCAAGCCAGCGTTCGACTTGACATTGGATTGTAGCGGGTTCTGGTTCCCAATTGTCGTCATCATGGTCTGCGGCATCGAATAAGGGAAGTTCTAGTCGTCCAGCGGTCGGGAACACGAAGTCGATTGGTCGTAGAACGAGGAAGTCCATATCGGCTGAGGAAATCCCGTGGAGAGGACGTCGATTGAGGACACAGCATATTTCGGGTAACGTAGTTCGAAATTCTTCAGCAGAAAGTGGTTTGCGGGTGAATGAATGGCGCAAGCATTGCTTGAAGATAGCGATCATGCGTTCGTAGATCCCACCTTCCCAAGGGGAATGTGGTGTGATGAACTTGAATGACGTGACAGTTTTTGCTCCGAAGTTGTTGACGAATTGTGGGCGGTCGATTATTTTTGCAGCCAAGTGGAAGGCGGTTTGATTGTCGAGTATGATCTTCGTCGGGAATCCAAAATGAGCTCCAAATCTGCGGAGTGCGCGCATGAAGTCGATAGCGGATAGTGAGAGTACCATTTCACAATGTACGGCACGGGTCGTCAGACAGGTGAAGAGACAGACCCAAACCTTTATCCAGCTCCCATTGTCGCGTACTTGATATGGACCGGCGTAGTCGAGTCCCGTTGTTTCGAATGGGTATTTTGCTCGTGTCAATCTTTCGGCAGGTAGCGGATCGAAGTTGGGTAAGCGATATGGAGTCTGCAGACGTCGGCAATGATAGCATTCGTTCCGAAGAGTTGTCTTGATGAGCTGTCGAAGTTTCGGAATCCAGAAGTGTTGACGAATTGCGGTAAGTGTGTGCGTTGTTCCAGCATGTCTTTCATTGCAGTGGAAATGCATGATGATGAGCTTGACGATTGATGAGTGTCTGGAGAGGTAGATCGGAAAGCGGCGGTTGTACGAGTCGGGCAAATTAGAAGAAGTTCGAGGCTTGCAACGGAGTACATTTCCGAAGGCTTCTGGCTGTGCGAAGATGTTGTATTCCACTTGTTCACGTCGGTTTGGTGGATGATCATGTTGTGCTCGGAGAATCAGAATGAGTTCGGCCATGCTTGTGAGAAGCGGATTGTGGAATTGGAAGTTGAAGATGCTGCGCTTGTGCAGTGTATCTGGTGCTTTGTTGAAGATGTGTAGTCTTGGGCGGATTGTTTGAAGGAACATCAGTAGGAAGGAGATCGTTCGGATAACTTTGTCGAGTGACGAGAATCGCGTGTTGAGTGTTGACGGGAACAGACTTTCCAGGCATGAATCTTCCTTCTGAGGCCGATCGAGTGCGAGTGCGGCATACTCTTGTTGTTCGGCGGATAGGGCTGGTAAGTTGTCAGAGGTGAGAGATTGTGGCCATTCTGTTGCGGGACGTTGGAGCCATTCAGGACCGTGCATCCAAGTATTCCAATTCTTTTGAAGTTCCTGATGATTGCAACCACGACTGGGTAAGTCTGCGGGATTCTGTGATCCGGCGATGTGTCGGATTTCGTGTGGGGTATCCTTCAAGTTGTCATGAATAGTATTGACACGATTGCGAACGAACTGTTCTTTGTCGGAAGATGATTGTCCAGAAACCCAGTGCAGAGCGACTGAGCTGTCAGTCCATAGGAAGACCTTGTCAATTCGTACAGGAAGTGTGCTGAAGAGCTTCTTGGCGAGTTTCGAGGCCAGCACGACACCAACGAGTTCCAGGCGAGGTATGGTCATACCATGAGGAGGCGCCAGTTTCGATGATGCACATATGAATTGTGGTTCTTGAGTAGCGGCATTCTTGAGGTAGGCACAGGTGGCGGCAGCGCGGCCACTGGCATCCGAGAAGATGTGTAGCTCATGGCCAAGTTCAGGTGATTCAGTGACTTTCCGGGGAACGAAGAGTGGTTCGGTTGTCCAAGTACGAAGGAAGTTGGTGAGACCGCGGATGTTGACTTCGGCAATTCGTTCGTCCAACGAAAGCTTCTGTCGGAGTGCGTCTTGGAAATGAAGTTTCAGGGTTGTGATGACAGGACAAAGGAATCCAAGCGGATCGAAGGTGCTTCCGAGAAACGCGAGCAATTGGCGTTTGGTCCATCCATGAGAGATGTCTGGAACGGGTGCAGGCTTGACGCTGAACATGTCGAGTTGATGATCGTAATGAAGTCCGAGAATCTTCTTTGCCGGTTGAACTTGTCCTTCGAGGAGTTGAAGTTGAGCGTTGACCGTGGGGTCATTGGACCACCATTCGCGTACAGTCATAGCGCAGCTGTTGAAGATGTCCTTGGTCTGTTCGTGTTTCTGAAGAGCTTCGGCAGTGTTGGTGAATGGCAAAAAGATGTTGTCGACGTATATGTGTTTGGCGATTTCTTGTGCCAGTTCAAGTTCGTTGTGTTCCAGATGAAGACGGATTACAGCTTGAAGAAGGAACGGAGATGAAGTAGGTCCAAATGGCATTCGTCGAAATCTCATGTCGATGAGGTTATGAGCACTTGGCGGCTGTTCGGGATTTTTCGGAAGGAGAAAGCGAAATAAATCCTTGTCGTCGGTTTGCAGACCCAGTTGAAGAAAAGCTCGTTTGATATCTCCTGAGATTATCTTGGGGAAGCAACGGATGTCGAGAAGAAGTTCTTGCAATGGTCGGAGCAAACAGGGACCAGGGTCGAGTTGAGCGTTCAGACTGTCGTATCCTTTGATATGTTCCGTGGCGTTGAACACCGGACGTGCGGAAGTTGTGGCAGAATCCTTGAACACTCCGAAGTGACTGATGTAGCAGACTGTTCGTTCAGGATTGACGAGTTCATCATGAGGTACTGCTTCAATGACGTCGTCGCGGATCAATTCGTTGAAGTAGCCGAAGTACTTGAGTTCGAGGTCAGGTCGTTTCTTGAGCTCGCGGAAGACGAACATTTGCTTCCGAACGGCGAGCGGACGCATGTCGGGAATCCGTAAGGGAGGATCTTGGACTGGGAAGCGAATGAAGTAACGGCCGTCGGCGGGGTCTTGCAGAAGTGTTGACATCACAAATTTCATTGCAGGATGGTCATCGGGGCGGTTCTTGTCGAAATTGTCGGGTTTCATCATCGTGGATGAGAGAGTTATCGAAAAGGTTCTGTACTTGCTGGAGAAGTGGGTCGTCCTGGGCCGACAGGGTGGTTATTGCTGTCATGCATACGTCATTGTGCGGTTGACGAAGTACTGCGTTCAACAGTCGCTTGCGAGTTGCGATGGGTCCGAGTAGTGTATTCAGAATGGTGAATCCGTTGCCGATGTCTTCTGTATAAAAGTTGGGTCCGCCGATGTCCCAAAGAGTCCAAAGAAGGTCACTGCCGATGAGAATGTCGGGAGTGCGCGAGACATATTCGAGTTGTCCCAGTTCAGTTGAGATGGGATGCCACATCGGGGTTACAAGAACTGTCGGGATTGATTTCGTAAGCTGTGGGATTGCGAGGACGGTGATTGGGACTTGGGTGTCCGTCAGTGAGTCGAGGAGTAGGTCGTGATGCGTGGACGTTATAGTCTTGGTGTCATCGTTGGCGAAGGTGTTCACGTGAAGTTCCGTTTCATTAGTAATCGGTAGTTGCAGTTTCTGGGCGGCGGCTGTAGTGATGTATGATCGGGTCGATCCACTGTCGAAGAAGACGAGGAGCTTGTTTTGGAGTTCAGGATTGGCTGGATTGTGTGCTTGTACTTCGATGCATTGAAGAGGAGTTGGTTCCGTAGTATTCGTCTGATTGCAGTTATGAGTGCTGTCGAGTTGCGCGAAGGGCAAAGAAGTCGTCGAGTTGGGAACGAAGGTCGTGTAGTTGAGTTGCGGATCAGCGGCAGGTTGTTCATTCACATAATGGGTCTGCATGGTACGAGGAGGAATCCAGGAGCGGCCAGAGGGCTGTCTGTTCCCTTGATGCTGGCGAGGGTCACGTGGTGCATCGGTGCGACCAGAACCGTGACGAGGCGAAGAGTGATTCACTGCAGGAGCTGGATAAGTATTCCTTGGCGGTTGACTGAACGTTGTGGGAGTGGAATGAAGTGCCGAGTGATGACGCCGGCCACATTGGCGGCATGAGATACGTGAGGGACATTCTTTGACTGGATGCGATCCGAGACAATTGTAACAGAGTTGTTTGGTGCGGACTTGTTCTTGACGTTGAGGGATCGAGAGTGAGCATTCGCTAGGCCGGTGAGGGTTGGCGCAGAACGGGCAATTCGGGTTGTGTGCGCGAGACGTGGGGCCAGTTCGTTGGTAGTCCGTTCTGGATTGGTTGAAGTTGGTTCTTTGCTGGTTAAAGTTGTTGTGATGGGCTGGATTGGCACGAGGATTGTTGTTGTTGTGATTCTGATTGCGATGATGAGAAGGGGACGAAGTGAACATTGTTTTCTCGGTGATTGATTGCTGATAGAGTTCATCCACGATTGCTTCTTCTTCAATGATGATTCGGATCTCGGATAACACTTGCTCCATTGAGAGAACTTCATTCTTTTCACGTGATTGCATTTTGATATTTTTTTTTTTTTTTTTTTTTTTTTTTTTTTTTTTTTTTTTTTTTTTTTGGGAACCTGAAATATAGATTATTTGTTGTTGAAATACAGTGTTCCTCATCGGTAGACTTCGTAGCTTCATAGTTACAAGCATTATTAAATTTTCCGATACACCACGTACAGAGTTGTACGTGGTTTTTCAGATTTTATATATGGACTTATACCAGGCTACTGAAAGACTGGGAACCTGAAATATAGATTATTTGTTGTTGAAATACAGTGTTCCTCATCGGTAGACTTCGTAGCTTCATAGTTACAAGCATTATTAAATTTTCCGATACACCACGTACAGAGTTGTACGTGGTTTTTCAGATTTTACATATGGACTTATACCAGGCTACTGAAAGACTGGGAACCTGAAATATAGATTATTTGTTGTTGAAATACAGTGTTCCTCATCGGTAGACTTCGTAGCTTCATAGTTACAAGCATTATTAAATTTTCCGATACACCACGTACAGAGTTGTACGTGGTTTTTCAGATTTTACATATGGACTTATACCAGGCTACTGAAAGACTGGGAACCTGAAATATAGATTATTTGTTGTTGAAATACAGTGTTCCTCATCGGTAGACTTCGTAGCTTCATAGTTACAAGCATTATTAAATTTTCCGATACACCACGTACAGAGTTGTACGTGGTTTTTCAGATTTTATATATGGACTTATACCAGGCTACTGAAGGACTGGGAACCTGAAATATAGATTATTTGTTGTTGAAATACAGTGTTCCTCATCGGTAGACTTCGTAGCTTCATAGTTACAAGCATTATTAAATTTTCCGATACACCACGTACAGAGTTGTACGTGGTTTTTCAGATTTTACATATGGACTTATACCAGGCTACTGAAAGACTGGGAACCTGAAATATAGATTATTTGTTGTTGAAATACAGTGTTCCTCATCGGTAGACTTCGTAGCTTCATAGTTACAAGCATTATTAAATTTTCCGATACACCACGTACAGAGTTGTACGTGGTTTTTCAGATTTTACATATGGACTTATACCAGGCTACTGAAAGACTGGGAACCTGAAATATAGATTATTTGTTGTTGAAATACAGTGTTCCTCATCGGTAGACTTCGTAGCTTCATAGTTACAAGCATTATTAAATTTTCCGATACACCACGTACAGAGTTGTACGTGGTTTTTCAGATTTTACATATGGACTTATACCAGGCTACTGAAAGACTGGGAACCATGAAATATAGATTATTTGTTGTTGAAATACAGTGTTCCTCATCGGTAGACTTCGTAGCTTCATAGTTACAAGCATTATTAAATTTTCCGATACACCACGTACAGAGTTGTACGTGGTTTTTCAGATTTTATATATGGACTTATACCAGGCTACTGAAGGACTGGGAACCTGAAATATAGATTATTTGTTGTTGAAATACAGTGTTCCTCATCGGTAGACTTCGTAGCTTCATAGTTACAAGCATTATTAAATTTTCCGATACACCACGTACAGAGTTGTACGTGGTTTTTCAGATTTTACATATGGACTTATACCAGGCTACTGAAAGACTGGGAACCTGAAATATAGATTATTTGTTGTTGAAATACAGTGTTCCTCATCGGTAGACTTCGTAGCTTCATAGTTACAAGCATTATTAAATTTTCCGATACACCACGTACAGAGTTGTACGTGGTTTTTCAGATTTTATATATGGACTTATACCAGGCTACTGAAGGACTGGGAACCTGAAATATAGATTATTTGTTGTTGAAATACAGTGTTCCTCATCGGTAGACTTCGTAGCTTCATAGTTACAAGCATTATTAAATTTTCCGATACACCACGTACAGAGTTGTACGTGGTTTTTCAGATTTTACATATGGACTTATACCAGGCTACTGAAAGACTGGGAACCTGAAATATAGATTATTTGTTGTTGAAATACAGTGTTCCTCATCGGTAGACTTCGTAGCTTCATAGTTACAAGCATTATTAAATTTTCCGATACACCACGTACAGAGTTGTACGTGGTTTTTCAGATTTTATATATGGACTTATACCAGGCTACTGAAGGACTGGGAACCTGAAATATAGATTATTTGTTGTTGAAATACAGTGTTCCTCATCGGTAGACTTCGTAGCTTCATAGTTACAAGCATTATTAAATTTTCCGATACACCACGTACAGAGTTGTACGTGGTTTTTCAGATTTTACATATGGACTTATACCAGGCTACTGAAAGACTGGGAACCTGAAATATAGATTATTTGTTGTTGAAATACAGTGTTCCTCATCGGTAGACTTCGTAGCTTCATAGTTACAAGCATTATTAAATTTTCCGATACACACCACGTACATGAGTTGTACGTGGTTTTTCAGATTTTATATATGGACTTATACCAGGCTACTGAAGGACTGGGAACCTGAAATATAGATTATTTGTTGTTGAAATACAGTGTTCCTCATCGGTAGACTTCGTAGCTTCATAGTTACAAGCATTATTAAATTTTCCGATACACCACGTACAGAGTTGTACGTGGTTTTTCAGATTTTATATATGGACTTATACCAGGCTACTGAAGGACTGGGAACCTGAAATATAGATTATTTGTTGTTGAAATACAGTGTTCCTCATCGGTAGACTTCGTAGCTTCATAGTTACAAGCATTATTAAATTTTCCGATACACCACGTACAGAGTTGTACGTGGTTTTTCAGATTTTATATATGGACTTATACCAGGCTACTGAAGGACTGGGAACCTGAAATATAGATTATTTGTTGTTGAAATACAGTGTTCCTCATCGGTAGACTTCGTAGCTTCATAGTTACAAGCATTATTAAATTTTCCGATACACCACGTACAGAGTTGTACGTGGTTTTTCAGATTTTACATATGGACTTATACCAGGCTACTGAAAGACTGGGAACCTGAAATATAGATTATTTGTTGTTGAAATACAGTGTTCCTCATCGGTAGACTTCGTAGCTTCATAGTTACAAGCATTATTAAATTTTCCGATACACCACGTACATGAGTTGTACGTGTGGTTTTTCAGATTTTATATATGGACTTATACCAGGCTACTGAAGGACTGGGAACCTGAAATATAGATTATTTGTTGTTGAAATACAGTGTTCCTCATCGGTAGACTTCGTAGCTTCATAGTTACAAGCATTATTAAATTTTCCGATACACCACGTACAGAGTTGTACGTGGTTTTTCAGATTTTACATATGGACTTATACCAGGCTACTGAAGGACTGGGAACCTGAAATATAGATTATTTGTTGTTGAAATACAGTGTTCCTCATCGGTAGACTTCGTAGCTTCATAGTTACAAGCATTATTAAATTTTCCGATACACCACGTACAGAGTTGTACGTGGTTTTTCAGATTTTATATATGGACTTATACCAGGCTACTGAAGGACTGGGAACCTGAAATATAGATTATTTGTTGTTGAAATACAGTGTTCCTCATCGGTAGACTTCGTAGCTTCATAGTTACAAGCATTATTAAATTTTCCGATACACCACGTACAGAGTTGTACGTGGTTTTTCAGATTTTATATATGGACTTATACCAGGCTACTGAAGGACTGGGAACCTGAAATATAGATTATTTGTTGTTGAAATACAGTGTTCCTCATCGGTAGACTTCGTAGCTTCATAGTTACAAGCATTATTAAATTTTCCGATACACCACGTACAGAGTTGTACGTGGTTTTTCAGATTTTACATATGGACTTATACCAGGCTACTGAAAGACTGGGAACCTGAAATATAGATTATTTGTTGTTGAAATACAGTGTTCCTCATCGGTAGACTTCGTAGCTTCATAGTTACAAGCATTATTAAATTTTCCGATACACCACGTACATGAGTTGTACGTGGTTTTTCAGATTTTATATATGGACTTATACCAGGCTACTGAAGGACTGGGAACCTGAAATATAGATTATTTGTTGTTGAAATACAGTGTTCCTCATCGGTAGACTTCGTAGCTTCATAGTTACAAGCATTATTAAATTTTCCGATACACACCACGTACAGAGTTGTACGTGGTTTTTCAGATTTTATATATGGACTTATACCAGGCTACTGAAGGACTGGGAACCTGAAATATAGATTATTTGTTGTTGAAATACAGTGTTCCTCATCGGTAGACTTCGTAGCTTCATAGTTACAAGCATTATTAAATTTTCCGATACACCACGTACAGAGTTGTACGTGGTTTTTCAGATTTTATATATGGACTTATACCAGGCTACTGAAGGACTGGGAACCTGAAATATAGATTATTTGTTGTTGAAATACAGTGTTCCTCATCGGTAGACTTCGTAGCTTCATAGTTACAAGCATTATTAAATTTTCCGATACACCACGTACAGAGTTGTACGTGGTTTTTCAGATTTTACATATGGACTTATACCAGGCTACTGAAAGACTGGGAACCATGAAATATAGATTATTTGTTGTTGAAATACAGTGTTCCTCATCGGTAGACTTCGTAGCTTCATAGTTACAAGCATTATTAAATTTTCCGATACACACACCACATACATGAGTTGTACGTGGTTTTTCAGATTTTATATATGGACTTATACCAGGCTACTGAAGGACTGGGAACCTGAAATATAGAAATATAGATTATTTGTTGTTGAAATACAGTGTTCCTCATCGGTAGACTTCGTAGCTTCATAGTTACAAGCATTATTAAATTTTCCGATACACCACGTACAGAGTTGTACGTGGTTTTTCAGATTTTACATATGGACTTATACCAGGCTACTGAAAGGACTGGGAACCTGAAATATAGATTATTTGTTGTTGAAATACAGTGTTCCTCATCGGTAGACTTCGTAGCTTCATAGTTACAAGCATTATTAAATTTTCCGATACACCACGTACAGATGTGTACGTGGTTTTTCAGATTTTATATATGGACTTATACCAGGCTACTGAAGGACTGGGAACCTGAAATATAGATTATTTGTTGTTGAAATACAGTGTTCCTCATCGGTAGACTTCGTAGCTTCATAGTTACAAGCATTATTAAATTTTCCGATACACACCACGTACAGAGTTGTACGTGGTTTTTCAGATTTTATATATGGACTTATACCAGGCTACTGAAGGACTGGGAACCTGAAATATAGATTATTTGTTGTTGAAATACAGTGTTCCTCATCGGTAGACTTCGTAGCTTCATAGTTACAAGCATTATTAAATTTTCCGATACACCACGTACAGAGTTGTACGTGGTTTTTCAGATTTTACATATGGACTTATACCAGGCTACTGAAAGACTGGGAACCATGAAATATAGATTATTTGTTGTTGAAATACAGTGTTCCTCATCGGTAGACTTCGTAGCTTCATAGTTACAAGCATTATTAAATTTTCCGATACACCACGTACAGAGTTGTACGTGGTTTTTCAGATTTTATATATGGGACTTATACCAGGCTACTGAAGGACTGGGAACCTGAAATATAGATTATTTGTTGTTGAAATACAGTGTTCCTCATCGGTAGACTTCGTAGCTTCATAGTTACAAGCATTATTAAATTTTCCGATACACCACGTACAGAGTTGTACGTGGTTTTTCAGATTTTATATATGGACTTATACCAGGCTACTGAAAGGACTGGGAACCTGAAATATAGATTATTTGTTGTTGAAATACAGTGTTCCTCATCGGTAGACTTCGTAGCTTCATAGTTACAAGCATTATTAAATTTTCCGATACACCACGTACAGAGTTGTACGTGGTTTTTCAGATTTTATATATGGACTTATACCAGGCTACTGAAGGACTGGGAACCTGAAATATAGATTATTTGTTGTTGAAATACAGTGTTCCTCATCGGTAGACTTCGTAGCTTCATAGTTACAAGCATTATTAAATTTTCCGATACACCACGTACAGAGTTGTACGTGGTTTTTCAGATTTTATATATGGACTTATACCAGGCTACTGAAGGACTGGGAACCTGAAATATAGATTATTTGTTGTTGAAATACAGTGTTCCTCATCGGTAGACTTCGTAGCTTCATAGTTACAAGCATTATTAAATTTTCCGATACACCACGTACAGAGTTGTACGTGGTTTTTCAGATTTTATATATGGACTTATACCAGGCTACTGAAGGACTGGGAACCTGAAATATAGATTATTTGTTGTTGAAATACAGTGTTCCTCATCGGTAGACTTCGTAGCTTCATAGTTACAAGCATTATTAAATTTTCCGATACACCACATACATACAGAGTTGTACGTGGTTTTTCAGATTTTATATATGGACTTATACCAGGCTACTGAAGGACTGGGAACCTGAAATATAGATTATTTGTTGTTGAAATACAGTGTTCCTCATCGGTAGACTTCGTAGCTTCATAGTTACAAGCATTATTAAATTTTCCGATACACCACGTACAGAGTTGTACGTGGTTTTTCAGATTTTATATATGGACTTATACCAGGCTACTGAAAGACTGGGAACCTGAAATATAGATTATTTGTTGTTGAAATACAGTGTTCCTCATCGGTAGACTTCGTAGCTTCATAGTTACAAGCATTATTAAATTTTCCGATACACCACGTACAGAGTTGTACGTGGTTTTTCAGATTTTATATATGGACTTATACCAGGCTACTGAAGGACTGGGAACCTGAAATATAGATTATTTGTTGTTGAAATACAGTGTTCCTCATCGGTAGACTTCGTAGCTTCATAGTTACAAGCATTATTAAATTTTCCGATACACCACGTACAGAGTTGTACGTGGTTTTTCAGATTTTACATATGGACTTATACCAGGCTACTGAAAGACTGGGAACCATGAAATATAGATTATTTGTTGTTGAAATACAGTGTTCCTCATCGGTAGACTTCGTAGCTTCATAGTTACAAGCATTATTAAATTTTCCGATACACCACGTACAGAGTTGTACGTGGTTTTTCAGATTTTACATATATGGACTTATACCAGGCTACTGAAAGGACTGGGAACCTGAAATATAGATTATTTGTTGTTGAAATACAGTGTTCCTCATCGGTAGACTTCGTTCGTAGCTTCATAGTTACAAGCATTATTAAATTTTCCGATACACCACGTACAGAGTTGTACGTGGTTTTTCAGATTTTATATATGGACTTATACCAGGCTACTGAAGGACTGGGAACCTGAAATATAGATTATTTGTTGTTGAAATACAGTGTTCCTCATCGGTAGACTTCGTAGCTTCATAGTTACAAGCATTATTAAATTTTCCGATACACCACGTACAGAGTTGTACGTGGTTTTTCAGATTTTATATATGGACTTATACCAGGCTACTGAAGGACTGGGAACCTGAAATATAGATTATTTGTTGTTGAAATACAGTGTTCCTCATCGGTAGACTTCGTAGCTTCATAGTTACAAGCATTATTAAATTTTCCGATACACCACGTACAGAGTTGTACGTGGTTTTTCAGATTTTATATATGGACTTATACCAGGCTACTGAAGGACTGGGAACCTGAAATATAGATTATTTGTTGTTGAAATACAGTGTTCCTCATCGGTAGACTTCGTAGCTTCATAGTTACAAGCATTATTAAATTTTCCGATACACCACGTACAGAGTTGTACGTGGTTTTTCAGATTTTATATATGGACTTATACCAGGCTACTGAAGGACTGGGAACCTGAAATATAGATTATTTGTTGTTGAAATACAGTGTTCCTCATCGGTAGACTTCGTAGCTTCATAGTTACAAGCATTATTAAATTTTCCGATACACCACGTACAGAGTTGTACGTGGTTTTTCAGATTTTACATATGGACTTATACCAGGCTACTGAAAGACTGGGAACATGAAATATAGATTATTTGTTGTTGAAATACAGTGTTCCTCATCGGTAGACTTCGTAGCTTCATAGTTACAAGCATTATTAAATTTTCCGATACACCACATACATGATGTATGTTGTGGTTTTTCAGATTTTATATATGGACTTATACCAGGCTACTGAAGGACTGGGAACCTGAAATATAGATTATTTGTTGTTGAAATACAGTGTTCCTCATCGGTAGACTTCGTAGCTTCATAGTTACAAGCATTATTAAATTTTCCGATACACCACGTACAGAGTTGTACGTGGTTTTTCAGATTTTACATATGGACTTATACCAGGCTACTGAAAGACTGGGAACATGAAATATAGATTATTTGTTGTTGAAATACAGTGTTCCTCATCGGTAGACTTCGTAGCTTCATAGTTACAAGCATTATTAAATTTTCCGATACACCACGTACATGAGTTGTACGTGGTTTTTCAGATTTTATATATGGGACTTATACCAGGCTACTGAAGGACTGGGAACCTGAAATATAGATTATTTGTTGTTGAAATACAGTGTTCCTCATCGGTAGACTTCGTAGCTTCATAGTTACAAGCATTATTAAATTTTCCGATACACCACGTACAGAGTTGTACGTGGTTTTTCAGATTTTATATATGGACTTATACCAGGCTACTGAAGGACTGGGAACCTGAAATATAGATTATTTGTTGTTGAAATACAGTGTTCCTCATCGGTAGACTTCGTAGCTTCATAGTTACAAGCATTATTAAATTTTCCGATACACCACGTACAGAGTTGTACGTGGTTTTTCAGATTTTACATATGGACTTATACCAGGCTACTGAAAGGACTGGGAACCATGAAATATAGATTATTTGTTGTTGAAATACAGTGTTCCTCATCGGTAGGCTTCGTAGCTTCATAGTTACAAGCATTATTGAATTTTCCGATACACCACATACATGATGTATGTGGTTTTTCAGATTTTATATATGGACTTATACCAGGCTACTGAAGGACTGGGAACCTGAAATATAGATTATTTGTTGTTGAAATACAGTGTTCCTCATCGGTAGACTTCGTAGCTTCATAGTTACAAGCTTTATTAAATTTTCCGATACACCACGTACAGAGTTGTACGTGGTTTTTCAGATTTTATATATGGACTTATACCAGGCTACTGAAGGACTGGGAACCTGAAATATAGATTATTTGTTGTTGAAATACAGTGTTCCTCATCGGTAGACTTCGTAGCTTCATAGTTACAAGCTTTATTAAATTTTCCGATACACCACGTACAGAGTTGTACGTGGTTTTTCAGATTTTATATATGGGCTTATACCAGGCTACTGAAGGACTGGGAACCTGAAATATAGATTATTTGTTGTTGAAATACAGTGTTCCTCATCGGTAGACTTCGTAGCTTCATAGTTACAAGCATTATTAAATTTTCCGATACACCACGTACAGAGTTGTACGTGGTTTTTCAGATTTTACATATGGACTTATACCAGGCTACTGAAAGACTGGGAACCATGAAATATAGATTATTTGTTGTTGAAATACAGTGTTCCTCATCGGTAGACTTCGTAGCTTCATAGTTACAAGCATTATTAAATTTTCCGATACACCACATACATGATGTATGTGGTTTTTCAGATTTTATATATGGACTTATACCAGGCTACTGAAGGACTGGGAACCTGAAATATAGATTATTTGTTGTTGAAATACAGTGTTCCTCATCGGTAGACTTCGTAGCTTCATAGTTACAAGCATTATTAAATTTTCCGATACACCACGTACAGAGTTGTACGTGGTTTTTCAGATTTTACATATGGACTTATACCAGGCTACTGAAAGACTGGGAACCTGAAATATAGATTATTTGTTGTTGAAATACAGTGTTCCTCATCGGTAGACTTCGTAGCTTCATAGTTACAAGCATTATTAAATTTTCCGCACGCGCGCTCAAAAGCGCGCTCTTTGTATGAAAAGGGCGTACCATGGGCTACAGTATCCTAAGAGGAATACCATAATTAAGCTATTACATATGAAATACCACTTTAATACATATTTGGTATGAGAATCACACCTAGATGGCCTGAACACAGTATTCCGCTCTAGCTTCAGTTTTGAAACTGAATTTTAGTGAAGGAATGAGTGCTCTCTCACGAAACTTTGTCTATAGTGTTTTATACACGTGTTTAACATACTGAGCAAGTTTGGTGAAAATCGGTTCCTGCAAAATGGAGTTATAAAAACTGAATATATAACATGTATTTTGTCGAAATTAGCGAATATCCCGATTTCCAGAGAGTGCTCTCTCGCGAAACTTAGGTTACATGTTCTTGATATTACTCTCTAATATTCCTGAAAGTTTAATCAAAATCGGTTCCTGCGTTTTTGTTTTATCTGCTAATTAAGTTGTAAAAAAATTTGAAATTCGCGCCCAAACAACCGTCTTTTCGTATTACATCGTGCGCGAAGTGGGCGGGGTTGCGATCGAGAGGCGGCATTTTTCTTTCTTTGGCCTACTTTTTTTACAATTGTTTCGTGAATTTTTATTGTGTATGTTTGTTTCTCATTTAAGTTTACATGTGCAAATTTATTTTCCACATTATTTAGTTCATATAGGCACCATTCTTTTTCGTTTAAACCTAAAAATTATGAAAATTTAGGGTTTAAAATTTAAATTTCGTTGTTGTTTTGTTCAGTTTCTTTATGTGTTTTTTACTGTGCTACTACTCCTCATTCTTTATTTTGGGCCAGATGCCGGATAAAATTTGGTTGACTAATAGTACTGTTCAGCATTTTTCGTATGAGCTTGAATTGCTTTGTTCTTCCTTTATTCCTTCGTATTTTCACAGTTATGTCGTCATGTAGAATTCTTTCCTTTTCAACATTTTTGGAGAGATATAGGGACCACAAACATTTGTTTTCCCTTCGAAACTTCTCTAATCCTCATTTATGTTTAATTTACTCAATGAACTATTCGTTTCAGGTAGAATGGTTCCGAGCATGTGTCCACGTGTATTGTCTAACGTCGAGGACAAGGAGGTGGAGATGACATCGCGTCTTGGTTCCTTGGTTGGGTTCCAACTTTACCTTCATCAAAATTGCAACGTTTAGAGGGCAGGTTCTATATTATATAGTTTTCACAAAAATGTGTTCCGCTTTGTATTTGATCATTGCCGAAGGTGGTAAAAAAATTGCCTAAAGTAGCTACTTAAACTATTCAAAAAATGACTCCGTTGACAATTACCGAATATCGAATTACCTCCCAGTTGTCATTGTTATTGTTGCTGGAATTTTAATGCATTCATATTTGTTTATGTTTATTGTTAGCGGCGGATACTCTGATTG
>JAANDG010001009.1:0-27737 GCA_036852015.1 Pelodera strongyloides | reverse complement strand
CCAATTAGAGCGAAGGGGCGTGACAACTGCGATAAATAGTTGGGTATGACTGGCAATGGCAAATTGCTGAATACTGCGTGAATTTTGCGCTTGAAAATTAGAAAAATATCGTATCCTACTATATATGACATGAAGAATCAGATGGAATAATCAAAAATAGGGGTCATTTGAAATGGGCCCGACCCTTTAAAGGCATTGTAAAACCCCTTTGTTATAATCGTAAACATGACTTTTATTTGTTTAACTCTTATTATGTAGAGAAAAAATGCGAAGGACACATGTGAGCAGAGTGAGCCTCCTAATTTAATGACGGACGTGAATAAATAAATACGTTCAACTTTCAGGTAACAACCACCATCTATTCCTGTGTCGCGAAGCAATTCTGCGATACTTTTCAGATCGCTGACGGATGCATAGTATGTTGTTTGTTCACTATTAAACTTATCCAAGAAAAAAATTAACTTCCAGCCATATACGTAGGTAGTTCAAAAAGTTTATGAACTGACGTTTATGCCGCGGTGATGAAGTGTTTAAAAAGGGAGAGGCCCACGAGAAAAAAGTTTTCCTCAATTTATTTAGTGTCCGGAATTTCAGAAATATTATTGTGAAAACCGCACTTCTTTGAACCTAGAACTCGCAGAGATATTCCACGGCAAACAGTTCGGTCAGGTACCGTAGTCAGAATCAATTTTGCGCTTCTAGGGCATTACAGTATTGTTAACCCTTTTTATAATCGTAATATCTTTATTAACTTAACCATTATTCTGCATAGAGAGAGTGCAACTGATCGGACATAAACCGTAAGAACGTATTTTGATGTTGCTGACTACGGTACCCGGCTGAACTGTTTGCCGGGGAACAACTCTGTGAGTTCTAGTTCAAAAAGTGCGGTTTTCACAGTAACATTTCTGAAATTCCGGACATTCTGTACAAGTAAATTGAGGATAACTTTTTCCTCATGGGCCTCACCCTTTAAAGCAAATGTCAAGCCTGATTCACAGATATTCTATTACACGCTGTCACAAAATACCGTAGTTTAAAAATTTCTCTCGCGCCCTCCTCTTTTTCTTTGCTGACTAACAGCCTCGTAAATTCAAACGTCCCGTGGACAGAGAATAGTTCTGATTTTGTCCAAATGACCAGAATCCCATATTGAAAGAGTTTTTGGAGGGGTTGAAATTGTTTTTCTTTTTATATGAAAGTTTTTGTCTTTGTTTATTTTTACTTTCCTCGCCTTCAAAACATACGCTTTGTTTTTTGAGCCGAACATGAACAACCGGCTCGACATTACCTTTAAAGGGTCAGGCCCATTTTATTTAACACCTATTTTATATAACTCTATCTGATAAGAAATAGAGGGTGTTGTATCATTATTTTTTACTGCAATGTTTTTGTTGAACAGAAAATGTTAAACAAAGTTTGCGTAAAATAAAGTAGAAATTCAAAGACGTGCACAGTTCTTGGCAGAGAGAAAATTTTTTTCAATATTTTCAAACAAAACAATACATACCCAAAAATATGCATACATACAAAAATATGTATCTTATTACTAGAGCCCGTCGGCCGTCGGTTACTGACCGTCGGACCATTGTTTTTTGCGATTATTACTTGCAAAGTTCAAAGTTCAATTATTATAGTCTATCTCTGAATCTTATTATTTAGTCCTTGGAAATCTGTACATTTTTATTAATTTATATCACATGCGCAAGGAGTTTTATTTCGGGATTACCACTCCACGATCAGTGGACCTGTAAAGCTTGGGGTTAAAATTTGAAAAAAAAATCAGAATCCGAAGCCCGTCTGACGATCGTCACAGTCTTCAGAAGTCAGATTGTGCATGTCCTGTTCTACGGCCCGTCAGCTCAGAAGCCCGTCTGACGATCGTCACAGTGTTCAGAAGTCTCCACGTCAGCACAGAAGGTTGCTCTCGCGGTTGCGCGCTATTTTCTATTTCTCTGACCAACTTTGCGGTCGTTTATCAGCGCGGAAGTGGAAATAGACGGACGACCTTCTATTTCGTTATTTATTTCGATATTCATCATCGATGGCCATCAGGAACGATGTTTGCACGTCAACTTGATTTTACGTCACCGCTTCTGGACCGATCACGATATTCAGGCCCGGTTGCCCGTCTCGTCTACGGCAGTCGTGTCGATATTCGTCGTCGATGGTCATCAGGAACGATGTTTGCACGTCAACTTTTTTGACGTCACCGCTTCTGAATCCGATCACGATATTCATGAAGGCCCGGTGGCCCGTCTCGTCTGCGGCAGTCGTGTCGATATTCGTCGTCGATGGTCATCAGGAACGATGTTTGCACGTCAACTTGATTTTGACGTCACCGCTTCTGAATCCGATCACGATATTCATGAAGGCCCGGTTGCCCGTCTCGTCTGCGGCAGTCGTGTCGATATTCGTCGTCGATGGTCATCAGGAACGATGATTGCACGTCAACTTGATTTTGACGTCACCGCTTCTGAATCCGATCACGATATTCATGAAGGACCGGTTGCCCGTCTCGTCTCGGTAGTCGTGTCGATATTCGTAGTCGATGGTCATCGGGAACGATGTTTGCACGTCAACTTGATTTTGACGTCACCGCTTCTGAATCCGATCACGATATTCATGAAGGCCCGGTTGCCCGTCTCGTCTCGGCAGTCGTGTCGATTTTCGTCGTCGATGGTCATCAGGAACGATGTTTGCACGTCAACTTGATTTTGACGTCACCGCTTCTGAATCCGATCACGATATTCATGAAGGCCCGGTTGCCCGTCTCGTCTTCGGCAGTCGTGTCGATATTCGTCGTCGATGGTCATCAGGAACGATGTTTGCACGTCAACTTGATTTTGACGTCACCGCTTCTGAATCCGATCACGAAATTCATGAAGGCCCGGTTGCCCGTCTCGTCTACGGCAGTCGTGTCGATATTCGTCGTCGATGGTCATCAGGAACGATGTTTGCACGTCAACTTGATTTTGACGTCACCGCTTCTGAATCCGATCATGAAATTCATGAAGCCCGGTTTGCCCGTCTCGTCTACGGCAGTCGTGTCGATATTCGTCATCGATGGTCATCGGGAACGATGTTTGCACGTCAACTAATTTTGACTCAAAGCTTCTGAATCCGATGACGATATTCATGAAGGCCCGGTTGCCCGTCTCGTCTACGGCAGTCGTGTCGATATTCGTCGTCGATGGTCATCAGGAACGATATTTGCACGTCAACTTTATTTTGACGTCGCCGCTTTGAATCCGATCACGATATTCATGAAGGCCGGTTGCCCGTCTCGTCTGCGGCAGTCGTTCGATATTCGTCGTCGATGGTCATCAGGAACGATGTTTGCACGTCAACTTGGTTTTGAAGTCACCGCTTCTGAATCCGATCACGATATTCATGAAGGGCCGGTTGCCCGTCTCGTCTCGGCAGTCGTGTCGATATTCGTCGTCGATGGTCATCAGGAACGATGTTTGCACGTCAACTTGATTTTGACGTCACCGCTTCTGAATCCGATGACGATATTCATGAAGGCCCGGTTGCCCGTTCGTCTTCGCAGTCGTGTCGATATTCGTCGTCGATGGTCATCGGGAACGATGTTTGCACGTCAACTTGATTTTGACGTCACCGCGTCTGAATCCGATCACGATATTCATGAAGGCCCGGTTGCCCGTCTCGTCTTCGGCAGCCGTGGCGATATTCGTCGTCGATGGTCATCAGGAACGATGTTTGCACGTCAACTTGATTTTGACGTCACCGCTTCTGAATCCGATCACGAAATTCATGAAGGCCCGGTTGCCCGTCTCGTCTACGGCAGTCGTGTCGATATTCGTCGTCGATGGTCATCAGGAACGATGTTTGCACGTCAACTTGATTTTGACGTCGCCGCTTCTGAATCCGATCACGAAATTCATGAAGGCCCGGTTGCCCGTCTCGTCTACGGCAGTCGTGTCGATATTCGTCGTCGATGGTCATCAGGAACGATGTTTGCACGTCAACTTGATTTTGACGTCACCGCTTCTGAATCCGATCACGATATTCATGAAGGCCCGGTTGCCCGTCTCGTCTACGGCAGTCGTGTCGATATTCGTCGTCGATGGTCATCAGGAACGATATTTGCACGTCAACTTTATTTTGACGTCGCCGCTTCTGAATCCGATCACGATATTCATGAAGGCCCGGTTGCCCGTCTCGTCTGCGGCAGTCGTGTCGATATTCGTCGTCGATGGTCATCAGGAACGATGTTTGCACGTCAACTTGGTTTTGAAGTCACCGCTTCTGAATCCGATCACGATATTCATGAAGGCCCGGTTGCCCGTCTCGTCTACGGCAGTCGTGTCGATATTCGTCGTCGATGGTCATCAGGAACGATGTTTGCACGTCAACTTGATTTTGACGTCACCGCTTCTGAATCCGATCACGATATTCATGAAGGCCCGGTTGCCCGTCTCGTCTTCGGCAGTCGTGTCGATATTCGTCGTCGATGGTCATCAGGAACGATGTTTGCACGTCAACTTGATTTTGACGTCACCGCGTCTGAATCCGATCACGATATTCATGAAGGCCCGGTTGCCCGTCTCGTCTTCGGCAGTCGTGTCGATTTTCGTCGTCCATGGTCATCAGGAACGATGTTTGCACGTCAACTTGATTTTGACGTCGCCGCTTCTGAATCCGATCACGAAATTCATGAAGGCCCGGTTGCCCGTCTCGTCTACGGCAGTCGTGTCGATATTCGTCGTCGATGGTCATCAGGAACGATGTTTGCACGTCAACTTGATTTTGACGTCGCCGCTTCTGAATCCGATCACGATATTTATGAAGGCCCGGTTGCCCGTCTCGTCTACGGCAGTCGTGTCGATATTCGTCGTCGATGGTCATCAGGAACGATGTTTGCACGTCAACTTGATTTTGACGTCGCCGCTTCTGAAGCCATGCAGACCTTGAAAGATGAACCTTATTTCTGAACTTATCTCTTCATTCTGAATACGTTAGCACTTGGAACGGAACGATAGACGTGAAAATAGCATGGAAAAATGAGAGCGTCGGAGAAAGTTTTATATCTCGGTCCAGATGCGGAACCGGAAAGCATGAGTATCACCGTGAAGCTTGTCTCTTCCTACTGAATACGTTAAAACTTAGAACGGAACGATTCGGCCAATTTTGATTTTTGATGACGTCATCATTTTACTGTTTTCCATATATGGTCCGCGCGGATGAAGCTTTCGCGGAGCTTGATATATTTTTGATCACGGTTCCCAGTTGTGAAGTGCACACCACACTGCCAGCCCTCTAGCTGATCATGATTTTTTTTACCATTTTTAGTTCATAAAAATTCAGTAGCGGACGCGTACGCGGATAACGGATAAGGTTCTATGTTCTATCATATTTGGTAATAATGGGAATAGTTAATAGTGGGTCTGTTTCTCTGACCAACTTTGCGGTCGTGTTTCTCCGCGCGGAAGCGGAAGTGGATGGAACGACCTTCGATTTCGTTATCATCGACCTCAAACTTTACCAGTAGACTGGTAAAGTTTGAGGTCGAAATTCGAAAAAAAGTCTTCAGACGGACCAACGCGGGAGGCGGTTTTGAATTATATATTATTAGTGAGATATAAAGGAGAAGAGTTTGTCACGGGTTTGTTTTTATGTGCACAACGAAATCCCTTCATAAAGAAAAATTCTTCGATCGGAAGAGCATACAAAATCCTTATCACTGGCAAGATTCGAACCCACAGCAGCGCACAACCTCTCGATTCACAGTCCAACGCTCTACCGGTTGAGCTACGCTAGCTTATCACAAGAGTAACAATCTGCTCTACATAGAGCCCTTCAATTGCAAATTTGCATGCTAGCATTAGTCGAGTGGAGATCCAAACTGATTAGTATACGTTTCCACAATCAGAGACGTAAGTGGCACGGAAGAGAAAGAGACGAGAGTTAACTTTTTACGTTTTAGCAATCCTTTTTTTAAATAGGGAAACAATCGGCCGAAGGCCGATTCCTCCAGTCGGAGAAGAGCCCATAGGGCTCTTCGAACGGCTGGTACTTTTATATATGAGCAGATATGGAGAGACAGAGAGAGGGGCGTGTGAGAGAGAGTGGGAGGGAGCGGAAAGATTGTGCGAG
Organism: Pelodera strongyloides; assembly: GCA_036852015.1. NCBI lineage: Eukaryota > Metazoa > Nematoda > Chromadorea > Rhabditida > Rhabditidae > Pelodera > Pelodera strongyloides. The sequence continues at coordinate 21,617 of JAANDG010001009.1, read as the reverse complement.
AGAAGTGAGAAATAAATAAAGAGAAAACGTGAGAGAATGGGAAAGAAAGCGAGAGAGAGAGAGTGTAGTAGAAAAAGAGTGGGAACGTGAGAGAACGTGAGAGAAGAGAGAGAGAAAGAGAAAGAGTGAGGGAGAGAGAGAGAGAATGAGAGATAGACAGACTGTGAAAGAAAAGGGGGTATTATTGACAAAATTAAATAATCTCCTTTTAGGAGAAAACTCAATTTTGCCAGTATACCATTATATTCAAGTTCTCCATACAAGTTCACTCATAGGCAAGTCATTGTGCTATAGGAATGTGCCGAGCATAATAGCCCTATAGCTATTATGCTCGGTATTTTTTGCACATATTTTGCGGAAGCTCTACATTATAGACATTAGGTTATATGCAAAACGAGCATTTTACTAGGTACTACATGGGAAATCAAAAACCCCGTTTCGCCCCTATCAAGACCCTCAAAAAATCGCCCGGGGTACCCGGGTTTTTTTTGAAAGAATCGGGGCAAAATCGGGCCCTGTTCTCAATTTAGCCCCGATTATTTGTGATCGGGGCTATAGCTGAACACTTGCATTCCTATATGTGAACTTGTATGGAGAATGGAATATTATGGTCTACAAAATTGTGTTCCCTCGTGGAGCCCTTTACGGCTCTTCGTCCAGCTGGTATGTATAGTATACTATGAATCAACATGATCGTGATCCTAACTAGCCAACATAACTGGATTCAGAATATTCTGGTATCCAATTTAATACAACTAATTTTTTCTTCTATTTCCTGAGGTGGGCCTCACATTTTAATATTTTTAAAAAAACAACGCAAGTCCCTTGCAGGTTGAGTCCACCTATCCAGCAATTACCACATGCTGCTGCTTTTCGCAGAATTGCAACCTTCTCAGAGAGTACCCCAATATTCCGGTACCAACGGCAGCGCCTGCACCAACAGTGGTTGGTCATTGTTATTCCACACAAAAAAATCGGTTATAGTAGATCAACGGACTACCCGTAGGAAACAAGTACGTTGGTGGAAAAAAGGACGACAATTGTGAATGGCACACGCCAATCGTGCTTTGTTTTAATATTGGTGATGCTAGAATATTAATTTTAAGCTCGAACACAACCGTTAAGCAAACCTACGAAGTATTCCTTTAGAACAAGCCAATTCTTTGCTATTCGGGAATTTCGCACAGCGGAAGCAGCCCCGAAGGCAGGTACACGGTATGCAACGGAAAGTGTGCCGCACTATCGTTTTTCACACAGTAAGTGTTGATATTTACATCTAGTACAGTCAGCTTGATTTGTCAATATTTAAATATGTATAACAATTGCCAAATGTGACTGCCGAGGTTAAGTTTATTTTTCGGACCCATTATCTAAGTTTCGCAGTCACACTAAATTCGTCGTTTTGAATATATTGCGATGCTTAGAAAAATATGAAACCGTCACCAATTAACAGCAAAACGAACTCAGTCAGGGTAGGTAGAATATCACTGAGAATTGGAGTAATGTATAACAATAGATTCTGCCTGAAAGCATAATTGCCGGGATTGCTGTGATATCTTATCACAAGTTTAACCACGCAGAGTATTTTGATATTTTTCGCTTAGTTCTTGTGAAAACTTGTGTGGTCTTTACAGGAAGGCAAACACATTTGTTAGCACTACTGTCTACTCCTGCAACGCTGACAGCTTCTGCGAGCAAGCTGGAATCAACAACGTGTGCAAGCATAACCTTCTCGGAGAGGCACTCACAGGATGCTGCTGTGACTTCGATGATTGCATCAACCTTGATGTGTGTACTCCTTCTGTGTTTTGATTCATAGTCTAGAATACTGAAGCTATTACATAAAAAGATGTATTTCATTCATATACGGCGACCAGTGTTGGTGCAAAGTGTTGGCGACCACTGAGCGGGACATGTCGGCTCGATTTCCTCAAAGGGATCGGTTCACCTGAAATTGTGTCTGTTTTTTTTCTTTATTTTGTATAAGGGATAATACAAATTTGGAATACAAGAAGTAGTGTTATATTTCAATAGTCACGAAGATATTTGGTGATAAAGTGGTGGATTGATCGGTTAGGAATGCAAAAAAAGATAATTGTTCTATACAAATGTAGGACAATTATCCTGTTTGCATACCGGACCGATCAATCCACCACTTTATCACCCAATATGAGTTAGAAATAGAACACTACATTTTGTATTCCAAATTTTTATTATCCCTTATAGAAAATAAAGAAACAAAAAACAGACACTATTTCAGGTGAACCGATCCCTTTAACAGTATCATCATTTGGGTTTAAAATGGCCTGCCTTAGAATTTCAAGTATAGAACAAATAACTGCCAAGTATCAACAATTGTTGTTTATAGTAATGAAAGCGGTCTTTGAAGCGCCATGGCAGACGCGTAGCAGGGTTGTCGAATAATATATTTGAGTCACCAAACCCTTGCATTCTCATAATAAATTTCTTCCTCGTGAGCCCGACCCTTCAAAGAGTATAAAATATTGTTTGTCTCGTGAGCCTGAACCTTTAAAAGAGCTGCTAAAATAGAGTATCCACAAACCCTAGATAGCTCCATCCTCGGACAATAGCCCATAGTCAATTCACTCAGCCGACATTTTCCACAACACTAAATATTCCGTGCAGACGAATAAATTCAAAAATGGGTATAACGAGTGTGACTAAACTACTGTTTGAAATAGTTTTGATGCCATCTTATTTCTGCAGCTTCAATTATCCGATAAAGGTTAAAGAACTACATGTTCCAGACGGTCACGATAAAAAAAACGCCAGTTGTTATTCCCGACAACCTACAATGCTTCATCGGAATTCGAATCAAGGACGAGAGCTACCCACAGGTTAATGAGTGTAGTATTTGTATATCATTTAGGTTCTTTACTTGGCTTTAAATAATGTTCTATTTCTTTTATAACCAATCAATATTTAACCGCAAATGATCTATTGCTAACAGGATGGGGACACTAATCAAATTTTTTACCTATCGGTCAAACTTTTATTTTAGACAACAAGTCGGTTTCAGCCAATCGGTTTCCTGTTCTTGTTGCTATTTTTAGTTGTCGTTTCGGTCGATACCTTCCCTTTTCCTCTCTTTTCTCTTAGCTTCGCTCCGAGATAGTTCAAGAAATTTTTTCATTTTCTTTAAAGGGATAGGTTCATCTCAAATCACCTCTCTTTTTATTGTTTTTATTGATCATGTCACAAATATCATTCACAATGAAAATTAAATCAATTACAGAACAGTACGCCTCGAAGAAGAAGCTTCCTATATTGGAAGCTAGTTGATCGGAAGCCAAAATCTAAACTCAAAAACTATTACCGTACACAGATCGCGCGGGCTAATGGCAATTAGCCAAGAGCGAATTAAATGGTACCACACCGTGGAAAATAATGACCTGCCGAGTTTAATTTGTAGCTTGGCTAATTGCCATTGGCCCGCGCGATCTGTGTACGGTGTTAGTTTTTGCGTTTAGATTTTGGCTCCCGATCAAGTAGCTTCCAATAAAGGATGCTTCTTCTGCGAGTCGTATTGTTCTGTGATTGATTTAATTTTCATTGTGAATGATATTTGTGCTATTATCATTAAAAACAATAAAAAGAAAAGTGATTTGAGATGAACCTATCCCTTTAAGTTTTCCTTTATACAAACAAACTAAAGGATAAAGAACGAGGTGATTGCTAGCGGCCCCGTCCCCCATGCCCAAAATTTTGATAGGATTCAAAGCATAATATTGATTTATTCCTTCTAATTAAAAGCTTTTGATTCATAAGGCATGTTTCTGGGAAGCAAATACCATAATCTGCCGATAAGAAGAAAGAAATCGTACACTTAGATCTCGTGAGCCTCCTCCTTTAAAGGGAGAGGCCCACGAGAAAAAAGCTTTCCTCAGTGTATTTGCACAGAATGTCCGGAATTTCAGGAATGTTACTGTGAAAACCCCATTTCTTTGCACCTAGAACTCACAGAGTTATTCCCCCGCACACAGTTCGGCCAGGTACCGTAGGCAGCAACGTCATAATACGCAAAAGTTGATTCTGACTACGGTACCTGACCGAAAAACTTTGTGCATTGTACGAGGTAACTTTTTCCTCATGGGCCTCTCCCTTTAAGGGAGGAGGCTCACGATAATGAAGTGCCCAAATGGTTTCCTTTTATCGAAAGATGATGGCATTAAATACCGAAAGACATGCTTTACAAAAGCAAAAGCTTTTAATTGGAAGGAGTAAATCTACATAAAACTATGAATTCTATAATAATTTTGGATCGCATTAAATAGTTGATTTCCATAGTGGGCATGCAAATTTTGTGCTGGCTTGCAAAATGACTTGTAAATTTGCATGCCCAGTATGGAAATCAACTATTTACTACGATCCTAGCATTCACAGTTTTTTATTGATTTACTCCTTCCAATTGAAAGCTTTTGATTTGGAAAAATGTCTTTCGGATTTTAATGCCATCATCTTCGATAAAAGTAAACTATTTGAGCACTTCATTCTCGTGAGCCTCCCCCTTTAACATAAATTTCAAAGTAGACTTTAAAGGATCGCAGTCACTACAAATTCGTATTTTTTATTCGCTTTTCATTAATTGTTCAAGTATGTGAAGAAAACGACGATTCCAGCGCCAAAGTACGGCAAAACGAACTCAGGGAGAGAAATCCCTGTTTATGACTTTTACTTATATACCGTAGTTTATAATTGCCCGTATAGAGTTTCATAATAAATACCCTGCAGTGATAAACCACGCGCCAGGTGTAACACTGCAGGCTGTTCACTCTCCAAGTACCCCTGGCAATTGCATATATGCACCGGCGTCGGTCATTTATCAAAACTCATTCTCATTGATTTCTCTCCCTGAGTTCCATTTTATGTGGATTTTTATGGGCTGCATATTGTTTTATAAATCTGCTTGCATCTAATAAAAATCGAATAAAAAAGTTGATTTTGAAGTGACTGCCTTCAGTAATGTGCAATTGCCCGTATAGCGGTTGATAAGAAATCCCGCAGTGATAAACCATCCGCTAGGTGTGAGCGGTTTATTCTCCGTTTACTTCTCGCAATTGCCTATGTGCCCGGCGACGGTAATTTACCAAAACCCATTCTCATTGATTTCTCTCCCTGAGTTCGCTTTCTGTGGATCATTACTGGGTGCATATTATTCTACATATATATGCCTATTATTTAATAAAAATCAAATAAAAATGGTGAATGTATAGTGAAATAATATAGTCAACCCGCTTCCTTTTGTGTGCGAAATGAGAAGAAATCATTGAATCTCAGGGTAGACTTCTTGGAAGTTCCATGCCGTGCTCTGGTGAATGTGCGAAGGTGAACACCACCGTCGGAGGCATCACCACTGAAGGATTCTTCTGCGCCCCACAAACACTTTGTGATGTTCTTGACATTTCCAACGGATGCACGGTATACTTAACATAATATAATTGGCTAGTTTAAGAAAGCATAAAGGAGAGTTGAGTTCTGAGCGGACAACGGTGTTCCATGGACGACTTGACACAATAGTACTCTTATTGTCAGTAGAAACAACAGCCACTGGCAGCCTTTGATACTTACAAATACTCGTATCATCATGAATCGTATTATACGTTTCCAAATGGTAAATGAATTAGTATAAGCAGGAAGCTCAGAGAGGAAAGGGATAGTAAGGGGCCGAGCACCTGCATGAAAGCTGGTAGATTCATATGATGTATGTAATATTTTAACAAAAAAAATGTTGACTGTAAATTGGAATCCTTGACACACGGCTGGTCAACTGTCATTGTTAAAGCAGTTGAACTGCAATGTTGTTAAAGAAACTCAACTGAGAAAAATGTCATTGATCATAAGGTTGATTAAATAAATGTTCAAAACTACAAATTGATTTTCTTCAGAACCTTCCCGGAGATAGCCAGGTGTTCACAGGGTGTTGTTGTGCCACGGACAATTGCCATGCCCAGGTAGATACGCTGCATCCGACAATCACTCCAACGGTAAGCACATTTTACTATCCTAAGTAGAAGAAGCTCCCAATTCGGTATATTCATATGATGTATGTAATATTTTAACAAAAAAAAATAATGTTGGCTGTAAATTGAAATCCTTGACACACGCTGGTCAGCTGGTATTGTGAAAGCAATTGAACTGCAAAGCGTTATACGCGTCAATGGTGGCTTGTTCTGCCGGAATAGAACCAATGCGAGTTTTTATCTTCGTTCCATCTTTTCTTTGCAACTTGCTCACTGACTTTCCGATGCAATAAAGAAAAATGAATAAATTTAGTCTCCGCTTGAACATTTATCTGAGCGTTAGCATCGGGAATAAGTGTACTCGAATTCGAAAGGTAATCGGTTGTAAGGCTCTGTGATAGGGATTGTTTAGGCACAAACTCCCATCACATGCTACTCCGGTATCGCCCTGGATGGAAACACGGTCAGAGGTGACAAATACATGGTATGCAATGGAGACTGTGCACAGCTAACCATCAGCTCCAGGTATATGCTCTTGTATGGCTTGCTTACCGCAATAATAGTGACAAGTGACAAGTGGTGTGTTCGGACTAGAGTGGGGTCAATACGGGTCATTTCCGCGAGCCGCTCGCGATCCCCCCACATTCTACCGCCACCCCACCCGTTGCATTCTTCGCAAACGCATACGGGTTGACCCGTGACCTCATTTCAAAATTGATGCTTGTTGGGGCAACCCGTATCTGTCGCAACAAGAGAGGAGGTCGCGGGTCAAACGTATCCGTTAATAAATCGAAGACGGGTACGGCTTATCTAGCGTATTTACTTCGTCCACAAAGAACAAAGAGAATAGTGTGTGAATTTTGCGCTGAATATTAGAAAAATAATGCATCCTGCTACATTTGACATGGAGAATCAGCTGGAATCATCAAAAATAGGGGTCATTTGAAATGGGCCTGACCCTTGCTTGACCCTGGCCTTGAAAGAGGCCCTGGCTTGACCCTGGCCTTGAAAGAGGCCCATGAGAATTAAATTTTCCTCAATTTATTTGTAAAGAATGTCCGGAATTTCAGAAATATTACTGTGAAAACGGCATTGCTTGAAGCCTAGAACTCACAGAGTTATTCCCCGGCAAAGAGTTCGGCCAGGTACCGTAGTCAGAATCAATTCTCTCGCTTTTAGGGCATTCTTGTATTGCAAACGCCTCTTTATAGTCGTAGGAATGATCTTTGTTCGTTTGACCATTCTTATATAGAGAAAGAATGCAAATGAACGGATATAAACCGTAAAAACGAATTTTGACGATGCTGACTACGGTACCTAGCCGAACTGTTTGCCGAGGAAAAACTCTGCGAGTTCGAGGCTTCACGCAATGCGGTTTTCAAAGTAATATTTCTGAAATTCCGGACATTCTGTGCAATTAAATTAAGAAGAACTTATTTCTCATGGGCCTCTCCCTTTAAAACGGTATTGTACCTGTTTTGAGTTGTTTGCTCAATAGTAGTTTGAATAAAAACTAAAACAATGAAAAATATCAAAGTAACAGTTAATGCCCATGTCATCTCGGACAAAACTAACTCACAGTTAATGCGCACGTCGGACAAAACTGACTCAAAGTTAGAGGTTTGTATGTGAAACTCATATTTTGTGCCCTAGCCTGCCTTTTTGCTCTCAGGGCACTACGATGATTTAAAGTTCCCGCCCGAAAAGAACAACGGGAATTGGTGAGAGTCGGCGTGCATAAAGCGTGAATTATGCTAGGCAGGTAGAGTGCGGCAAGATACAATACCACTTTAACCTGTTTACCCTTAACTTATTAGTGATGTCATAAGACAATAACATACATATACTTGCGCAAGCAAGCAATCACGCCTATAAATCTGCAAGCAAGCTACGACTCGATGTTTAGATTTGCCAACGCGGCCGTCCAAGTCACGTTGTTCACCTGCGCTCCACTCAGCCTTTGTGATTCGTTAAACTTGAAGGACAAGTGTGGAAAGTTCCAGGGACTAGTTACCGGATGTTGCTGCAGCTGGAACGACTGCATTGACACTAAGGTACAGTTTTATACCTTTTAATAGCCTAAAATACCCGCTTAACTCCTTCTCTCTTTCTCTTTAGTCCTTGCAATGTTCTCTTTCAATTGGTGTTCTTTTCATTTTTTATATTTCCCTCTGATATCCTTTCCCGATATTCGAGTTCGACGACTGCATCGATCAGACCATAGGTTTTTTATTTATAGCGAGATACCGGCCGGTTTTTTTAAACATACCGTGGACAGTTGAATTCTAATGCCATGCAAATGATCATAAATTAGAGTAAAACATCGAGCTGAATTTGAGCAAATTTTCATAACAACATAGAAATTCTGTTGTCCACGGTGCGTTTCAAAAACCGGCCAGTATTTTGGCCCAATTCTCTAGGTCAACAACCAACTTTCCTGATGTTTCTTCCATTTTAGTATTGTTTCGCTTCTCCATTAGCAGTGAAAACTTTGATAACACCTGGATTTCAGCACTTAACCGTCAAGAACCCCCCAGTCGTCATCCCCGACAACCTCCAGTGTTTCGTCGGAGTCAGCTTGAAGAATGGATCCTCTGCTGGAAACCCTCTGATTTTCGGTTCAGCGATGCCTTGCAATGGCGAGTGCGCCTCCGTGCAAACCGTAACCATGGGAAGTGTAAGGAACTCTGTGATTTTTATATTTATTTTTACTTGAAGAAGATACCGCATTCTACTTTCAGATAAAGTAATAGTTAGAATCTAGCAGTCGTATTTCATGCGGTGCGTCACAAACCTTTTAATTGCATAAATGAATTCTGTTTCGGTTGGTCCATGACAGCATCTCTTATCGTACGTTAGTTACGGACAGATAATTCAACCCTTTCCAGGTAACAACTATCGCCTACTTCTGTGTGGCAAAGCCCGTCTGTGATGCTCTGCAGATCGCGAACACATGCACTGTATATCCCTTTTTTAATAGACGAAATAAAACGTATGATGTGATGTTCCTAGGTACCCAACTTACATGGCAACCTTAAAGGGCTCTTCGCCGACCGTTAACATGCGGAGAAGAGCCCCGCAGGAGGAAACCGATTTTATATGTTCCATTTGGATTGTTTGTTGTGGAAATTGTCTTCGTCCTTCGTGCATATAAAATCATAAATCATAAACAAACCTTTCTCCTTTATGTAATAAGATAACTAAGGGTGCTTCTAGGTTGAGCTCACCACTCCGCTAGTCACAGCCTGCTGCTGCTTCTCGGACAATTGCAATTTCCTGGGAAAGTACCCCAATATTCCGGTACCAACGGCAGGGCCCGCACCAACAGGGGTTGGTTATTTCACTAGAAGGCATAGGAACATTTCTAGAAAGTGTAGAATAGTTTGTCAAGAGAAAAATAAGAAAGCGGTTTCTGGAAAAAACCTGTTGCGAGAAGTCTAGTGATTGCAATTATCAGTGATGCAAACAATTTTCACTGTGGAATTTTTTTTATAGAATAAGCCAATCCTTTGCTATTCTGGAATTTCACTCAACGGCGCCGGACTCGGAGGAAGATACATGGCTTGCAATGGAAAGTGCGGAGCTCTATCGCTATTCACACAGTGAGTACGATTATTTGATTATGATGAACTTTAATGTACAATAAATTCCTCTTTTTTTTTCGAAGAAAAAACGTTTACCACTCGATCTTTTCCATTTTATCACTAGAAAGATTAAAGCGAATATGTAAGCAGACAAAATGAACAAAATAAACACGAAACTAGCGTTTCCATACCAGGAATGCATTTAAATAGACGGCTAAATATAAATTTGCATGCCCTGCATATTGAATCTTGCTATTTGTCGATGTATGCATACATATGCTAAAATTTGTTCCATTGCACCCGAGATTTGCCACGGGTCTGAGCGGCACATTTAGGACGCGTTCGGGTCGCTTTTCGAAAGAAAAACATGCAAATTTATCGTTCGTGTTGGCCATTTCCGTAATGATTTTAAGCCTGGCGAAAGCAAAAAGTACCGCATGAATTTGCATGTTAAACATTATAATTCTTAAATTTACATGCTCAACTTTCTCAAAGCAATAAATCCTTTCGGAAGGTCCAACCCGAACGCGCCCTTACTGTGGAAAAGGCGAACTGTGCAATTCATTTTCTTTTAACTAGGGAACTTTTGACAACTTTTTTTGTCTTTTTGTTGTTTATACTCATACCGTAAAACTGCAGATTTCAAAGTTGTCTAGACAAATTTGTCATGAAATTATAATGCGATCAAAATTTGCATATGCAGTTTTGAGTTCTGCAGCTTTACGGTATATACTTATTATATAAAAGAGTAAGTGTAGCGTAATTTGCATACCGATGTTCGTTACGGAAATGCAAATTTTCGACAATTCTTCCGCGTTTTCGGGTATAAAAAGAGTGTCGCAGCTCAATATCGAAGTATGCATATGCAATAGTTTCCTATGAGAATACCCAGTTTACCCAGTTTTACTGCATCTTACTGCATCGTTTCTTACTTTTACGGCATCGTTTTCGTGCAAACTTAACCCACTTTCTTCATTATTGCACTAGTGGGGTGGTCGTGTTCACTTCCATTTAACATTATTACCCCAAATCCAAATGCTAATGGGATAGCACTATAGCACTAACCCAGTTTTTCTTTACATATGGTATTGGTGTAGTGACGTTAATTTTTCGGTTTATGTGGCTGCCCTGCTTGGGATTATAATCGTGAGGAATGAGTAATTTCGGTAGCCATGTTAATTGAACATGACAGGAGTATTATTCTTCACAATGGGGTAGAGTGTTAGGGTAGTAAGGTTAAGAATGTTAAGATTTCCCAGAGATGGCGCATACGCGGCGAATAATAGAGGAGGGGGTGCGCGGCGACCACGTGGATCCTTTTGTGGTGCGTGGCAATGGCGTGAAGCTTCACGTTGCTAGGAATAGTCGTTGAGAACCCTGAACCCTTGGTGTCTCTTCTCTTGGAGGAGACGGTCCTCAACCTTTGTGGTTACCAAGGAAAATGTAGGGGCAAACAAAGGACGTAACGTTAAAGTTTAAATTCAGGTTTGCAAAAAGTTGTATACGGCACAATTCTTTCGACTGTTAGTTTGCGCGGCACACAAAAGCGGCAAGCGATTCGATGGGTGCGCACCACGAAACGTAGAAAAATAAGTCGTGCATTTGTGCATTATAAATTACGTTCTGTGGTGCGGAGCGCCTGCGCATCTAGTTAGGCTAATTGGCGTGTATTCGTAGCCTGCCGCGGGAGTTGGCACCCAGCAGCACTGTTTGTTGTCTGTGAGGATATGTAGCCGGCTCTGGGTTCGCGCGCAGTCGGCCGCACCGCACAGCAACCGCGTGCCAATTGCAACACAATCAATCCGCGAAAGGGGTTGGCTATGCGGTGTGCTGCGCGGTTGCGGAAAATAGGATAATGAAGTTTTCCCGGTTTATGAAAACGGCGAACACTCAAGACTATTCTGTGGTTTTGTTTCATAATAGAGAATGCAAATGTAGGATATTTGCAAAAAACATCGTACGGTCGCGAACTAACTTTTCTCAGGCTCAGGGTTTCTTTAACGGTATGAGTAAGAGCGCAGGCGTAGCCGAAGGGATATTTTATTTTATTCAACCTTCCTGCACCCCATTTCCTGCAGTTTTGAAGATTTATTACCCAAAGTCCCAAACTGCATTAAAAACTAGAGATTATGTCAACTTTTTGTATGCATTGACTTCAATAGGCTGCGCGCAAGATTAAGCCTGACGTTTATACATGGCCGAGAACAGCTGAACAGCTGAACAAAATAAAAACAAACTTCACGCAAGTATTTTGCGGCACTTGATAGTTAACATACAGTCCAAATACATCGGCAGCCATTCACCAACCTTCCATATTTCTCTCTTGTTTTTTAGTTATAAGCATGGACAATGTGTCTTGCGTTGGTAAAAATACCAGTGGAGCTTAGCTGCATTGATTAACGTGTTGTTCATTGTAGAGAGTAAGCTGGCCAAAACAAGACCTAACGACCTGTTCCCACATATCTCACATCCCACACAACCACAAAAACCCTAGCGTTGTAAAAAAAACAGTGGAGGTTATATTGTCGCCCAAATCTTATTATATAAAGGAGAAGAGTTTGTCACGGGGTTTTTTTATGTGCACAACGAAATCTTATTATATAAAGGAGAAGAGTTTACTCGGAGAGAAGAGATATTATAGGAGATATTATAGGAGAAGAGAAGTGCGATAGCAAATTTGCATGATTTGCAAAAACGCTGAAGTCCAGAACAAAATTATACGTTTCCACATAAACGTAAATGAAAGTCCTTGTTATCCTTGCAGAAATTCCTTTTTTTTTTGAACAGTTTGTAAAAATCGGCCGAAGTCCGATTCCTCCAGTCGGAGAAGAGCCCGTAGGGCTCTTCGAACGGCTGGTATATATATATATATATATATATATTATATATATATATATATATATATATATATATATATATATATATATATATTATATATATATATATGTTCTTCGAATCGGCCTTCGGCCGATTGTTTCCCTATTTAAAGGGATATGTATGCCCTTTTTGAAGTTAAGCTGTATTAATAGAATGTGTGTTCCTCATTAAAGAAACAACAACAAAAATTGTTAAAAGTTTCCCATTTAAAAGAAAATGATTTTCAAAGTTCATCTTTTCCATAGTAAACGCGTTGCTTGACCCCCTGGCTTACACGGCAGTTGTTGCAACTCTACGTTGCAACTATGGAAATACATAGAATTATCTACGAAACGTAGTCTAAAACATAGTTGTAACTTATGTCTAGTATTGACGATGTTTATGCAATAACAGTAATTACGTACTGTATTAGCCTCTTAACTAATGTATAAATACTGTTGACTAAGAATAGTGATTGTGGAAGCACTGGTGACAGAGCTCTACCAAGAGGCGGGCGTCCTCTCTAAAATACCCGCACAAGTTGGCAGAGTTCCTATAAACTGCCTAGGGTCTGACAGAGCCTATAAGTCTGATCGCGGTTAACAGATCCGCTCCAAACTGTCTGGCTCCTGGACAGTGGTTGGTGTATGGACGCGTGGCGGAGTGGCCAGTGACGTAGAGGAACGAAACCCCGTCACTTGGAGTTGGCAGAGAGGCCTGTGAGCCCCCCCCCTCCCTTCGGACTCAGAAGACCAAGAAGACGTCAAGCTTTCCCTGTTTCTTTGCCTTACATTCTTGAGCCAATAAATAGATTCTGGCATCGTTGTTTCCACCGTTGAACCTAGTTCAAACAGCAGTGCTGATGGAGCAAAAATTTTGCATATTTGTGCATACATCGGCATATAGCATGCAACAGCGACATATTTGCATGCAAATGAGAATATTCGAATTTGCATATTCAGTCGCCTACTTAAATTCATGTCTGGTGTGGAAACTCTAGTTGCGCAGTTGTTTTGCTCATTTTGAGTGCCTACATATTCCCTTTAAAAAAGGATTGCTGCAATTTAAAAAGTTAACTCTGGTCTCTTTCTCCTCCCACACATTCACACGTCTCTGATTGTGGAAACGTATAATAATCAGTTTGGATCACCACTTGACTAATGCTTCCATGCAAATTTGCTATTGAAGGTGATGTATGTAGGGCGGAGGATTATCCTTCTAGCATAGCTCAGGAGGCGTTGGGCTGTGAAGCGAAAGATTGTGTGCTGCTGTGGGTTCGAATCCCGCCAGCGGCAAAGATTTTGTATGTTCTCATTCGATTGTGAATAGAAAATTTTCTTTATGAAAGGATTTCGTTGCGTTCACACGCGGCTTCAAATAAAAAAGTAAACTCTTCTCCTTTATATAATAAGATATCTGAGGCCGTATTCACCACTACGTTTACCCCTGGAGAAAACTGTCTCTCGGAGAAAATTTACCTAGAGAGCGAGAGAATGTCAAAAATTAGCATTCACCACTTTCTCTCCTTCCCCAAATATGCGTGGAGAGAGGGGTAAATTGTGACCGAGGTTTGCTCGGGTAAAAAAATTTTCCCTTGGAGAATTTTCGCATTTTTTTAGTTATATGACTTTATACTATATTGAATATTGCATTTTTAGAGTTTATAGCATATCTAACTTTAAAAAAAGCTACTGCACTTTGCTTTAGTGCGGATTTTTGGCAGATGAATCTAACGATAGCATTTTTTAAAATAAATACCATGATTTGAACTATTTCTTAGTTTACTTTATCACGGGCAACTAATAAAACCTACTAATTGTCCCCTCATGTTAGCTTCATGTATGTAAGGCTGCGCATTTCTTCGCTATTAACCCAAAGTTTAGAGGATCTGGCAAGCGTGTGCCTGATACGCCGCAAGGTTTCTCTTGGTTATAAAGGGACCTCCTCACCTCACCACCCATATAGAAGCAACGAGAGATTTTGTGAATTTACGCTCTTTTCTACGCTTTCCTTTTTCCTACTTATTGTCTACGAAAATCTGCAGATTTTAATAACCTATTGTTCAACTAATTGCAAAGATGTCCCTAATATAGCTTCAATCGTTTAGAAACATTTAGCTATGTTCATGCGCAAAAAAAAAACAAGTTCCGAAAGTAAAAATTTAAGAAAAAATAAGACAATAAAGGGTTAAAGTTAAAAATAGTACAATCTAGACACTTGCAAAGTAGAAAAATAATGAAGCAATGAAAATTAGAAGTTAAATATGACAAAACAAAGTAGTTTACTCCATTATTGCATCATGCTTTTTCAAAATGGCACAGGAAAAAAAAATAATCTCTAGTCAAAAATTCTCCATATGCTAAATTCCACGTGAATACGTTTGCAGTTCGGACATAGGTAAATTTTCTCCAAAGAGAGGGGTAAATCTAGAGAAAGAGAAATTTTAGAGAAGAAATTTCTCTAGAGAAATTTTACCCCTCTCTTTGGAGAAAATTTACCTATGTCCGAACTGCAAACGTATTCACGTGGAATTTTGCATATGGAGAATTTTTGACTAGAGATTATTTTTTTTCCTGTGCCATTTTGAAAAAGCATGATGCAATAATGGAGTAAACTACTTTGTTTTGTCATATTTAACTTCTAATTTTCATTGCTTCATTATTTTTCTACTTTGCAAGTGTCTAGATTGTACTATATTTAACTTTACTCCTTTATTGTCTCATTTTTCTTCATTTTTTACTTTCGGAACTTGTTTTTTGCGCATGACATAGCGAAATGTTTCTAAACGATTGAAGCTATATTGGGACATCTTTGCAATTAGTTGAACAATTGGTTAATAATATCTGCAGGTTTTCGGCAATAAGTAGGAAAAAGGAAAGCGTAAAAAAGAGGAGACAAGTAGTTCACAAAATCCCTCTCGTTGCTTTTCTATGGGTGGTGAGGCTTTTCACACTCTTGCCTGATCCTCTAAACTTTGGGCTAATAGCGAAGAAATGCGCAGCCTTACATACATGAAGCTAACATGAGGGGGAAATTAGTAGGTTTTATTAGTTGCCCGTGATAAAGTAAACTAAGAAATCGTTCAACTCATGGTATTTATTTTAAAACATGCTATTGTTAGATTCATCTGCCAAAAATCCGCACTAAAGCAAAGTGCAGAATGGCTTTTTTTTAAGTTAGATATGCTATAAACTCTAAAAATACAATATTCAATATAGTGTAAAGTCATATAACTAAAAAAATTCGAAAATTCTCCAAGGGAAAATTTTTTTACCCGAGCAAACCTCGGTCACAATTTACCCCTGTCTCCACGCATATTTGGGGAAGGAGAGAAAGTGGTGAATGCAAATTTTAGACATTCTCTCGCTCTCTAGGTAAATTTTCTCCGAGAGACAGTTTTCTCCAGGGGTAAACGGAGTGGTGAATACGGCCTCTGAAAGCTCATCTGAAAAAGTTTCCCAGGGTAAAAGTAGGTGAAATCTCTGTTTTGTATAAAACTAAAAAATAAAAACTTTATACTAATTATGAGCATATCAGTTTCATTATAACTGATAATCTCAGTTTTACTAAACATGTTTCGTTTGTTTGTAATCAGGCGAGGAAGAGAATGTTTGCACTATTTAGAACTCTAAACCCCATAAGAAATGGGGGAAACACGCATTCTATTAAATGGAGAGGCCCACGAGAAAAAAAAACTTTTTTCTATTTACCTGCACAGAATGTCGGGAATTTCGGAAATGTTACTGTGAAAACCGCATTTCTTTGCACCTAGAACTCACAGTGTTATTCCCCGGCAAACAGTTCAGCCAGATACCGGTCAAAATCAATTTTGCGCTTTTAGGGCATTACAATATTGGAAACGCCTTGTTGTAATCGTAGGAATGATCTTCATTCGTTTAACAATTATTATGAAGAGAAAGAATGCTAATGGAGGGATTTAAACCGTAAAAACGTTTCTGACTACGGTATCTGGCCGAACTGTTTGCCGGGGAATAACTCTGTGAGTTCTAGGTGCAAAAAAATGCGGTTTTCACAGTAACATTTCCGAAAGCCCCGACATTGTGTGCAAGTAAATTGAAGAAAAGTGTTTTTCTCGTGGGCCTCTCCCTTTAATACAGCTTATTTTCAACAAGGGCCTGCATATTAGGCGAACTGTAATTAATTGTTTACTTTTAACTGGGAACGTTTGACAACTTTTGTTTCCTTGTCATTTTACTGTTTTCAGACTTGTAAACACATCTGTGACAGCAACAGTCTATTCCTGCGATCCAGTGAGCCTGTGTGAACAGGGCGGCATCAATAACGTCTGCAGAAAGCAACTTTTCGGAGAAGCCCTCACAGGATGCTGCTGCGACTTCGATGACTGCATCAACCTCGATGTGGGTGCTTTTTCATATAATGTTTGCGTTGAAAGCGTCCGTGCTCGGGGATCACCTGAGGCCGGCAACGCTTAGCAGCAGCAGTCGCGCGTGACATTCACCACAAGACATGTGTCTGACTGCGTGTGTGTAGATGAAGTAGTAGATGGGCCTGTGAAGCAGCCTCACCATTAGAGCATCTGCAACAAGCGGTATGTAAAATAGTTTCCATGCTCTTGAACCTACATTCAACAATATAGTTATCAACCGAAAGGACCGGGATTTCCAACAGCAAACTCGCGAGCTATCTTTTCCAAAACACTAAAAAAAAACAATATTTTTGCAGACGATTACCATCAAGACACCCCCTGTTGTTATTCCCGACAATCTGCAATGCTTTGTTGGACTTCGCATCAAGAACGAGACCAACTTGAACTCACAAGTTAGTAGCCATTCGTTAGTTAGTTCAACTGTCTTACTGTAAAAAAAAATGGAAAACTCATATACAGACGGAGGAAGAGCCCGTTAGGGCAGTCATGCCGGCTTCACGGGTAGCCACTGCAGTGGCCTGCAGTGGCTACGCACCGAGCCGCATGTCTGCTCAGCTGTAAAGATGGCTACTCTGCAAGCCGAATAACAGTATTAGGATACATAAATATTCGGCTATTTTAAATGAATACATATGAATTTCGAG
Source organism: Pelodera strongyloides (assembly GCA_036852015.1). Lineage (NCBI taxonomy): Eukaryota > Metazoa > Nematoda > Chromadorea > Rhabditida > Rhabditidae > Pelodera > Pelodera strongyloides. The sequence goes on along the minus strand of JAANDG010001009.1, from coordinate 4,144 downwards.
TTTTTTTTCTGAAATTAGCACGGTTTTGCCTATAAAGCACCAAAACCACCGTAATATTATAGTAGAAACAATCTTCTATCGGAAATTGATCGAAAAGTCTAGTCCATCCTAATCACTCCTAATTATTTTATCTTTTATCTTTTATCTTATTACTTTCATAGTTTTGTAGGAATTTGAATTTAGCCGATTTGTCAATTCTTATCTTACCCATTTAGATATTCCTTCTTATACATAAGTTCTCTTTATTTAATTTGGCTGGGTGCATCTGACACTTTATTTTTATTTTTCTTGGCTCTTGGCAGAATCACTTTTGTCTTGGTTTCTTTATTACGCTTTCAACACCAACCAACACCTTAAATATTTAAATATCTAAATATTTCTTGAAGCCTATTCATTTTCCTTCCTTGTATCGTATATTATGCCACCAAAATCACTTTCCCAATCCTCCTCAACCTCTGGTAGGCCACCTTTGCGCCCGGTAACACGTTCCCAAAAAACTGTTTCTCAACCGTCTGCGGTCTCTCAGCCGACTGTAGTCTCTCAACCCAGAGCTACCCAGGCCACCATGCCCACCATGCCCACCATGCCAATCAATAAATCGGATCATGAGACCCGTGATAGCGGGTCTGCTAGATATGACGATGAGAATGCAGGGTTGCTGGAACAAGTCCTTAAGTTTGCGGCTATTGAGAAACCCAGCGGAGTTGAGAAACAGGTCTGGGACATGATTACTGGCACCCTTAGGATCATGGCTACATTTATTTCTAACTCTGCTCCTAAGGTGGACTCAAGCACCATTAGCGTTACCTCCGATTTTGAGCGTGCATCCATCGAAGCCGCCAAAAAGGAGCGTATGCAAAGGTGTGTCGTCCTTCGAATGAATGCTCCACCAGGCTACCTCAAATTTAACCAAACTACTGAAGGAGTCAGGGCTAGCATTCAGGCGGAGGATGAGGAAACCGCGAGAGTGAGGGAAATATTGAGGTATGCTGGATGTACAGTGCGCCCACTATGCATCTGGCGTATGTCGGAGTATTTGGTTAAGGTGGAGATGCCATCTAAGGCTGCCGCGCAATACATTATAACGAACGCGCACCTTCTTAATTCTTCTCCTCACAGAGGGATTGGCATTCGTCCAAGCCTTCCTAAAAAGGAGCGCGATCGTTATAATGAATTGCGGAGAGCCCAACTCTACCTTCGCCAGGTAGCCCGCAAGGAGACGGTTGTCTATGCTCTTTCTCTACGGAGCAAAGACAACATTCGTGAAGTGGTTGAGGTGCCTCCTATTCCTGAAGACTGGAAACCAAACCGGAGAGAGTACCATGCCCAGGGCGTTGGGGTGAATCGTCCTCCTGTTCAGTTTCCACTTCAAAATCGCCGCTTGGATTCCAACCTCCCTGGTTCGGAAAACTAAGTCCGCGATCAGGTAGTTCCTCTACTAGCCATCCTTCATCTCTCAAAATATATTATGCAAATTCACGTGGTCTTTCTAAGAAGGATCTTGAGCTCCACTCTGTATTTTCTATCGATAACCCTGATATAGTGATAATTTCAGAAACTTGGCTATGTAGCACTATAAATGATTCCTTTCTTATTTCCAACTATCCATATCTCTGCTTTCGTAATGATCGCACCAGGAACAAAAAGCAAAAAGGCGGAGGTGTTTTAATTCTAGTTAAAAACCATCTTGTTTGTGAAAAAACCTTTCATTCCACAACTCCTCATTATGAAATTCTCGCCGTTGATGTTCAAGATCCAATGTCTTTGGAAAAGCTCCGTTTTGTAGCTGTATATAGGCCCGGTGATATTACTCTTGAGCAAAACAACTCATTCACAGATCATCTTCTTGAAATTTCATCTGTTTCACACTCCTGTATTTATGTAGGTGATTTCAACTTCCATATTGATTTTAACTCTATGCACAGTGATAGTGCTTCTGGGCAGGCCTTTATAGAATTTATGAATAATCTCGGCTTAAAGCAGTTTGTTTCGGCTCCCACCCGCGGCCACAATATTTTGGACCTCGTACTTAGTGCTGAAAATTGTGTGTTTGACGTTATGGTCTGTGATTCTAAAATTACGTCTGATCATTGTGCGGTAGTTTTCAACTCAACTTTTCCTGCTATTGAGAGTGTTTATCATCCCATTTTTCTATATAGGAAAGCAGATTTTACAGCAATAGATACAGTTTTGCAAGACACCAATTGGGAAAGCATTTTGGTACCATATACCTCTTTAGATGAACTTTACAGTAACTTCTTAGAATATCTTTCTTTGGTAGTTCATCAGCATACTCCTATCTTTGCCAAAAAGCCTAATTATGAACAATATCCTACACATATTAGAAATCTTATTGCGGCCAAACAACGTTTATTCAAATCTCTCTCGTCTCACGAAACTCCTCAATTTGCTGATTCATATAGACATATATGCCGTGTGTTAAACAATCACCTACAGCTGTTTGAAGCTTATAGACAACGTAGATTCTTGAAATCACTTCATAAAACTAAATTTTATGCCTATTTAAATAATCGTTCCTCTATACGTCCTTCTGCTGTCACAAGTTTTAGATCCTCACCTTCTAGTAACCTACTGGTAAGGCCGTTAGAGCAGGCTGAAGCCTTAGCCCAACAATTCGTGTCAGTTTTTACACTAGATGATGGCACTTTGCCGCCTGTTCACCAACGTCTGGTTAATATGCAAATTCCGGTTATACTTCCTCATACACTCACTTCTATTCTCAAATCATTGAAATCTGGCTGTTCTATTCCACCTGATAAAATACCGCAAATAGTGTTTAGAAAATGTCATGCCTCTCTTGCCCTTCCTTTATCATTTATATTCAATCTATCTCTGGAAGTGGGAGCCGTTCCGTCGCCATGGAAAGAATCAATAATTATCCCACTTGCAAAAAAGACGAATCCGGCTCTGGCATCTGATTTTCGTCCAATTTCGCTTACATCCACACCTTGTAAAGTAATGGAGAAATTATTATGTCGTTGGCTCTATGATCATTTCACACTTAATGGTTTTATTCCGGAACAACAACACGGGTTTGTTCGCGGCCGTTCTGTTGAATCACAACTGCTTGATGTACAATATGAGTGGTTACAATGCAAACGATCAGGGAAAATGTACTGATGTCGTTTACTATGATTTCGCCAAGGCCTTTGATAAGGTGTCTCATCCTAAATTACTGCACAAACTACGATCATCTGGTGTACCTCTTAATTTGCTGAAATGGATTGAATCTTTCCTCGTTGCTCGAACATTTACTGTTAAAATAAATGATGTATATTCCTCTCGTTATCAAGTTACCAGCGGAGTCCCTCAGGGCAGTGTTCTCGGACCGCTACTTTTCCTATTTTATGTATCTGATCTCCCACAAACTCTTGAAAGGTTCCAAGTAAAAGTTAGGTGTTTTGCTGATGACATTAAGGTATATGTGGTATACAATCGTGAAGAACAAAACCGTGCTCATATTTGTATGCAAAACTCTATTGACTCTTTGTTGCAGTGGTGTAATTCTTGGCAATTGGAAATAGCCTACCACAAATGTCACTCTTTGTACATAGGTACTGGGAATGATAAATGTGTTTACCTAAATCGCAAATACTCCTCTACAGGAAGTTAATTCAGTTCGGGATCTAGGAGTAAAAATACAGAATAATCTTCAATTCAATGAGCATTTAAATTTGGTATATAATTCTTCAGTTTGGAAAATGCATATTCTTCTACGTATTGTTCGTATTCGTGATCCTACTGTGTTAGTTCATTGTTTTAAGACGTGGGTGCTTCCTAAACTGGAATTCTCTAGTTCAGTTTGGAGCCCTTTTAAATTAAAGGATATTCGTAAAATCGAACGTGTGCAATCAAGTTTTACTCGCATTGTTTATTTTAAATGTTTTGGTGTGCATTCGTACTCTGAACTTCCAAGTTACAGTGAGCGTTTATGTCGTTTAGGTCTTGTTTCGCTTCAGGAGAGGAGAATTCGCAAGGATTTGGTCCTTGCGTTTAAGATTCTTTCCGGCGAAGTCCGGTTAAGCCGGAGTAAATACTTCCGGCCTAAGCCCACTAATGGGCGAACAAAACTGTATAATTTCCGTCTTCCGTTCATACGGAACAACGCTTTCAAAAATAGTTT